>OY365806.1:43841093-43853271 GCA_959347315.1 Bimastos eiseni
ATGATAGAGCCCGAACAAATCTCCGTAAATTCAGTCTCAAATCTTAAGGTCCGCAGGTCTGCAACGCTATTTCGCTTGAAATCCGTTCGTCCATCAACCCTTATACGTTTAAAAATAATTTGCGTACTTTTTTAATAAATGAAATGGCTCGATGATATGATTTCCACAACTATAAAACGGGGCAGTTGGTCACTCGCTCGCTTTGGTCCACCACCCGTCGTCCGGGCTCACAAACCGCTTTGGTTAAGTTAATTTTTTAAGATTCTGTTTGGTCCTGAGGGTTAGTTGGTAACTTGTTTGCGTTTATGACTGTCTAATTGTTTCGATGATCCTAGCCCTCTCGAGTTAGAATTAGGACTAATATTGATTGACGTATATCTTATTTCTTTTTCCTCTTGTTAATTTTAGCTACTTGGGTGTCCCTGCTAGCGGGATTTCGATCCCTTTTGGGGGTGCCTTTGGTAACCTAAAGTTTATAATCTGTATTGTTTGTTAAGTGCATGTACCGTTTGCTATGGCTGCAATAAACGAGATCGAATTGAATTGAATTGAATAGTCAGATAGTCAGCGTGCTTGGCATAGAAAATTGTAGAGATTTCTACTAGTCTAAATGTATATAAGTGATGAAAATGGTATCATACACATTTGATATTATGATTATAATCAATCATCTACAATAGCAAGATTTTGAAATATAGTCTATAATATTTGTCTACATCTTCAACCACCCAAATATGAGATGACTAGCATCAATCTACGCACGACTATAGTATAAGAGCGTGTGGAATATTTAGTTATGGCGAGATGGTCTGGGGAATTGTGATAAATTACAGTTGGGAGTCAACTTTGAAGAATGATTTAGAAAGCATGCTAGACAAAGGACGGACCAGAGGCAAATGGAGGTGGGAATGTAGATGGGACTAAAGGTGGGAATAGAGAGGTGGGAATGTAGGTGGGACTAAAGGTGGGAATAGAGGTGGGAATGTAGGTGGGACTAAAGATGGGAATAGAGGTGGGAATGTAGGTGGGACTAAAGGTGGAAATAGAGGTGGGAATAGAGGTGGGAATATAGGTGGGACTAAAGGTGGGAATAGAGGTGGGAATAGAGGTGGGACGGGAGGTATTAATGGAGGTTGGAATGGAGGTGGGAATGGAGGTGGAAATGGAGGTATTACTGGAGGTGGGAAGGGGGGTGGGAATGGAGGTTGGAATGGAGGTGGGAATGGAGGAGGGAATGGAGGTGGAAATGGAGGTGGAAATTGAGGTATTAATGGAGGTGGGAATGAAGGTGGGAGTGGACGTATTAATGGAGGTATTAATGGAGGTGGGAATGGAGGTGAGAATGGAGGCGGGAATGGAGGTATTACTGGAGGTGGGAAAGGAGGTGGGAATAGAGGTGGGAATGGAGGAGAGAATGGAGGTGGGAATAGAGGTGGGAATGGAGGAGAGAATGGAGGTGGGAATGGAGGTGGGAATGGAGGTGGGAATGGAGGTGGAAATGGAGGTGGGAATGGAGGTGAGAATGGAGGTGGGAATGGAGGTGGGAATGGGAGTAGGAATGGAGGTAGGAATTGGGATGGGAATGGAGGTATTAATGGAAATGGGAATGAAGGTAGGATCTGAGGTGGGAATTGGGGTAGGAATGGAGGTGGGAATGGAGGTGGGACTAGAGGTGGGAATGTAGGTGGGAATAGAGGTGAGACTAGAGGTGTGAATGGAGGTGGAAATGGAGGTAGGAATGGAGGTGGGAATTGGGGTAGGAATGGAGGTGGGAATGGAGGTGGGAATGGGAGTAGGAATGGAGGTAGGAATAGAGGTGGGACTAGAGGTGGGAATATAGGTGGGAATAGAGGTGGGAATGGAGGTGGGAATGGAGATGGGAATGGAGGTGGTAATCGAGATGGGAATGGAGGCGGGAATGGAGGTGGGAACGAAGGTGGGAATGGAGGTGGGAACGATGGTGGGAATGGAGGTGGGAATAGAGGTGGGAATGGAGATGGGAATGGAGGTGGGAATGGAGGTGGTAATCGAGATGGGAATGGAGGCGGGAATGGAGGTGGGAACGAAGGTAAAAATAGACGTGGTAGTAGGTGGCATGTCGAATGAAGAATGAGATAGAGGGAAAAGGACATCGTGTTGGCGGAGATGGATCAATAGAGTTCAATTCCGAGTTCCATAAAGTTTGTGGAAAAATTAACCGTTGGACAGATTGGCAAGCGAACTGAATCGCGGAAAGACGGACTGATGAACGCATGAACGGACTGATTGGCTGAGTGAATGACTGATTGATGACTGATTAATTAGTTGATTGACTAACACTGTCAATCGATCAGTCAATCGTTCGATATAGAGCAGAGTCTGAGACAACAATGTTCAACGAAGCGTATCCATGCGACAGATCGAATTCGTGATAGCGTGGGCGGCAGGGACATTTAAACTAAGACGCTTATGAAACAACGACAACAATGACAGCAACAACAATAAGCCTATTGATGCTGATCATGATGACAAGGATGACGACAATAATAATAATAATAATAATAATAATAATAATAATAATAATAATAAGAAGAAGAAGAAGAAGAAGAAGAAGAAGAAGAAGAAGAGCAAAAAGAAGAAAACCATCACATCTCCGGATATTGTGTTTATCGCCTTAGGGATTATTAATACATCGGGCACTAAAAAAATAAATCAATAAATAAATAAATAATTCTAATAATATTGGTATTATTATAGATAATTTAATTGTTAACCTAATTGAAATTTGATTAAAATTTAATTGAAAGGTAGTTCAGTGCGCACACTACATTTTACTCACTCTGTGCTGTACAAAAAATCTTTAAAATCTCGACGATGGGACTTAGATCCTGAGAAAGAATCAATAATATCTTTAAAATCAAGGCTTTCAACTATTTCGGATTCAATGCCATAGTGTTTGTGTGCCAAATCTTCCTTGACACATGGTTCATCTGATAGCATTGTTTAATGCGTTTAAGATGACTGAAGTATCGTTCACCGATGCAGTTAGAAACTGTTCGTTATCTTCGAACTTTTTGTACTCATATAACATGAGTAAAACAAGTTCGATGATAACGAGCAGTGGTGCAGAGGCGCGTGCCTCCACTGAGTTTTAAAATTATTTTTTAATTAAATTTTTTATCCATTGAAATAAAAATAACCTGAGCCATCCGGCATTAACAGCGTTGTCGGAGACGGCTGACAGTTTACTGTGATCATTCCTCTGTGGCATGAGCTTCCCACGTGATATTCGTTGCATAAACTTGCATTAGCCTACTGTATGTAATGCAATGTAAGTCATTCTTCCAAAATGTCTCAGAGCCCACTAAAGACCAGCTTATTCACCGGCGCTATACCAATTGAAGTCCGCAATAGCCAAGGCCTTCGCTTCGTTCCGTTGCCAGGTCAAAATCCAAAGGGAATCAAACCGAGGAGACAGCGTGGTGCTTCGGTGATTATCGGTGACGCGGGTGCTCATATACGGTGGAGCAAGAATAGAATCTGAATAGGAAAGGTTGAAGAGTTCGGTTTCAGTCGTGAGTGGAAAATAGCAAAATAGAATGATAGCGGTGGAAAGGTACAATTTGGAAGCGAAATGTGAGGATGGGCAAACTGAACGATGTCTTTTGGGAGTTTATTCCAAAAGTTGTTGCAGCATCTAGTAGGTCCCCAAGGCGCGATTGCAGCATTTCAGAATGTGACTAGGCCCTAAGAATTGCAGAATTTTAGGATGAGTCTGGAGGTTGAGATACAGAAAGATTTGATGATGAGCGAGTAGACCCGGGGGTTGGATAGTGAGTAGCTGACGAATTTAAGAGGGTTGAGAGATTTGAAGTGCGTTGTAGGTGATGCATTTTTACGGGATGTGCTGAGGGACTATTAGTCAATTAAATGATTTTAAAGCAAAGGTTATATATGGCGTTTGGCGGCGTTTAGGAGCTTTGGTGACTGCGCCGACAGGAGCGTTCTCGATTGTTGCAGGCGTATACATGTATATGTATGATCTAGCCGAAGACTTCCCTCTTTGAATAGCACCACTTTTGTATGATTATGATATATTGTTACATTGTTATTTACAAAAACATCTTGTGGTTAGCTATGAGACACAGTAGCCCTTCTCCTATTTCCCCATCATATCCATCCAATCTGTCTACCCTGGCCATTGATCCTATCGACGCCACTGATAGCGAGGGTTGATTACGAATATATTAGTGTCTGTGGATATTATTCATGGTTAAACGTTGTCAGCTTCGCGCCTGATATACTATATCCGAACTGTGGAGCCCTTCTAACCATACAGAGTACCACTGTAATACGTTATACGCTCTTACACAGCTGGCAACAATAAAGCTAACTTTCCGAAAGTTGGCTCATCACTTGGCCGTGTGCAATTTATGATCGGCTTTAATTGTTTGTTGATCCTAAGTGACTGTGTGTTTGTGAAATCGTATGAGGATGCTGATGTGGAGGAATATGACCACGAGGAGGAAGACGAGAAGAAGGAGGAGAAGAGGATGAGGAGGAGGAGGCAGTAGAAATATCCAGTTTGTGATTCTTAAAAAGAATCTTAATGCTTCAACTTGAAACAGACAAAAAACAGCAGACGGGGCTCCAAGCTTTTCGCCGAAAATTTACGATGATTTAAAAAAGCAAATAGAAGGTCAGATGGACGGATTGGGTGGGAGACGGTGGATGGAATGGGGCCATGGGCCATGTGCACAGAATGAGACCGGGCTATTCAGTGCCTGGCCTTCACTGTCCGCGTAGGCTAGATCTATACTGGACCAGATACGGCTCAAACGGATGAGCATTTGTCCTCGCTTATCTGATTATGGGGCGATCGCTTCGACTGGAATACCCTGTCGTGACTGGGGCGGAGAGTGGGGTTCGCATCGGCCGCCTATTGCGAAATATAGAAAAACTATCAGGAAAATCAGTTCTATCGTTGGTATAAATTTACGCATGGCCACCTTGCAATTTGTGTCTGGGTGGATCAGGATCATTTATGTGATTGGAGAGCTCGTTGAGATATGGAAATGTTGCGATGTCAGGAATTATATTATTCTTGGAACAGAGAATGGAAATGGGAAACTAAGGAAGGACATTCCGATGATGCTTTGGAAGAGATAATAGGGCTATACAAGAGACGGACTAGAATAACGAGAAAGGGAAAAAAATAACACGAGGAGGAAGAGGGAAAGACGACCGTAGATGGAGAGGAGGTGTCGAATTGATGATTATGGCAATAGATGCCTAATCTAATCTAATCTGATGGATTTTATATCCATTGGCTAAAGTCACAAGATATCAATCGATGGCGAATGCAGATGCACAAGCGGTTGTAACCATAATTGTAATTCTAGTCGTAATCATAATCGTAATTTTAATCGTAACCTTGATCCTTATCTTAAACATGCTTTCTAATAATTATTTTAATCCCAATCATAATCGCTATCATAATATTAATCATACTTTTTATCATGACCTTAATCAAAGTCTTAATCTTAATCGTAATCTTAATCCATTGATTAAGTATTTATAAACGATTAGTGACAACAGTAGAGCAAGGCGTCGATAGGTTGCTGCTGTTATGTTTCTATTTCAACCAAATAAGAACAGAAAGAATCAGGAATAATATTTGGAGAAAGAAGATGGAAACGATGACAAGTATGTAAAAGAGGAAGAAGAGGAAGCAAACGGAAGAGGAGGCGAGACATCGCTGTCTGGTGGTGGAAAATGTTTTTTCTCAGCTGATGAAGGCAGAGGTTGCAGCCAATTAGCATTGTATCTGTACGCGCCTCTTCCAGTTGCTGGAGCGTAGAGAGGAGCAGTCCGATAGACAGAGAGAGAGAGAGGGGAGGGAGGAATAAAGGGAGGGAGGGAGAGACAGAGATATAGATAGAGATAGAGAGATAGACATACAGACAGACAGAGAGAAACGAGCATATAGAAGAACAGAAGTGAGAAGGTGAAGAGAGAAAACAGTATACATAAACATAGGCACAGATAGACAGACAGGCAGAGAGAGAGAGAGAGAGAGGGACGGAGGGACGGAGGAAGGGAGGGAGAGAGGGAGACATAATTATGTGCAATTATGCATTATTTCAAAAGCAGAGTAGAGTATCGCAAAATCTATGAGGGCTCACATGCATGCATGTATGTACACATACGTAAGCACACACAGAGAAACATACGCACAAGTAGTACAGACGCATGTACACATATGTTGGACAGTTGCATGTAAGCTAACACAGGCGACAACTCAAATTCACATTTCGGTTACCTTGCGAAGGCTACAGAATTAATAAATCGACTAAATAATAAATTCGTACATACATAAAACATATTACTGCATACATGGTTCACGTTGACCCACAAACACACACGCACGCTTCACGCGTACGTAGCAGCACTCTCTCTCTCTTTCTCTCTCTCTCTCTCTCTCTTTCTCTCTCTCTCTCTCTCTCTCTCTCTCTTTCTCTCTCTTACTCTCTCTTACTCTCTCTTTCTCTCTCTCTCTCTCTCTCACACACACACACACACACACTCCCTCTTTCGCACATACATTATATACAGGCATTCTATAGGTTCGTTTATGGACTTCAAATGACCAGAATTATGAAGCGTGGATAAACAAACACATCCGCGTTGGTGGCATTTCGCGACAGAATTTTCATCATCATCGTCATCAGAAATAGCAGCAGCAGCAGCTGTGATAGGGCCATCAATCGGTCCTCTTTTTAGTGCATCATCATTTCTTGCCATCTTAATAGCGTCGGCTTACATCAAACCAAGTTAATTAATAATTTCGTTGACGAGCGTGACTATATATGTTGACTTAATCGCTGCTGTTCTTTTCTTTCTGCTCTGCCGCCTTCGTTTCCTCTCCATCTTCCTCATCGGTTTCCGCCTGGTTTATCCTACTTCCTTCATGTGGTCTTGGTGTTGCTAATATTTCTCGTCTTCTTATTTCTCTACTTTTGGCGCTTCCTTCCATTCCTCCTCTTGTTTTTCAGTGTAATAGCTTCGCTCCTAATTTCTCTCTTCATTCTCTGCTCATTCTAACATTTTCCCCTACTTGGTCATCTTCCTCTCAGCATTTCTCTTTGTCGTCGTGTTTCTCCCTTCTCTGCTCTTATTCCTCTTTTCTCTGTGTTCATCTTTTACCGTCTTCCTCTGTCTGTCTGTCTGTCTGGCTCTCTCTACCTCACACCTCTTCAGTGTCATTTTATTCAAATTTATTTTTGTCGCCAGAGTCGTTTTCCTCCCTTGCTTCAGTTCTTCACCTCCTCCTCCTTCTTCCTTATCTTCCTCGTTCCTTATGCTTCACCTGATTCCTCAGTTTCTTCCTCTTCATTTGTTTCCACCGCTACACCATCTCGCTTTATCTCCTGTATCTTCCATCCTCTTTGGCTATTGATTCCCTTCTTTGTAATGCAGTCATGTCCAACACGTGACCCGTGGACTGTGTACATTCGACCCGCGGCTCATATTAAGTGCCAGTCACAGCACGCACAATTTTTGAATTATACGTAAAAGTGAAGTGAAGGACATAGTCAGTCACTGGCTTACTTGTATAGTTATTCTGTCGTAACTTGTCTTATCATTTTTGGCAATATACCATACATGGCATGCATACATGCGATAATTCATTATGATTACTCGATAATAAATTTTTGAACAGTTAATCAGTTTCAAGGACTCTTATTCGCTGTTTTTTCTTGTGCGGCCCTCGGCTTCACGAATGATTTCTTTGGCGGCATTGGGTGTCAAATAGATGTCAAAATGTTAGACAACACGGCTGTAATGTAATTAGGTAAAGGCAACACATTGCTTTAAGGAGAACAAATTATGCGATTTATAGAGAATAGTTCGAATGAAAAGCAGTTTTTTCAAAAGCACTCTAATGCAGGCACATGTCTTCCTTCTCTTTATTTCTTATCAGCTACTTCCTCTCCGCTTTTTCTGTTTAACCTTTCTCCTCCTTGTTCTTCTTAACCCTGCTTCCCTTCCATATGTAAGTGTGACACGGTGGCTGATCGGTCAGCTGGTAACGTTCAGTGTGCGCTGATCGATCGGGTTCAATCCTCGTCCGAGTTGTCACTGTGTATATAGGGACCTTGAATAAGCCTTTCGCGCACAATTGCTCTGCAGTACAACTGCAATTGCGCCGTCGAGGCGTGTGTACTTTTGAGCAAAAAATGTTGGAAAAAGGGCGATATCAAATTTCAAGAATTTCAGTTTCAATTTCAATATGTGCCTCTGCTTTCTTTGTCTTCTGCCCTTGTTCCTCCTATTCCTCCTCTTATTCTGACGAATTCTCCTCTTCCGCCGTCCACTTCTCTTTTAGTTCTTCCTTCTATTCCTCCTCCTGCTCCGACGAGTTCCCTTTTTTTCTTTCGTCCTCTCAAACCTTCCCTAACTCTTCTTTCTGATTCATTTCTAACATTTTCTCTAGATATCTGTCGGTCTCGTTCTGTTGCATGACTGTTGCTGTTTGACCACACAGTGTCATAATCTAATAGCAAAGATGATTTGCGCCACCCTCCTCTCCAACCATGCTTGGGACTGGCGCTACAATGATACGAGCATGTGGAGCCTCTCGTCTATTCCTTTCTCTATCATTCACTCCCTCATATTCCCCTTCCTTCTTCCACTCCCCTTCCTCGTTCTACTCTTCTTTATCCCTCTAGGCATAAGTACCTCTTCCTTCATCTCTTCTTACTCCTCAGCCGAGATCTGTTTGTCCTGTTGCTGCTGCTCCTCCTTTTCTTTTTCCTTCTTCCCATTCTCGTTCTTCGTCCCCTCAATTCTTCTCAACATCTTTTCCATTAGCTTCGGTCTGCTACCGTAATCATCGCACTTCCGCCTGAGGCCAAGTGCACGACTTGTCGGGTCGGCGAGTGCCAATTAGAGAACGCCGGACTCGAAATTATGACGAATGACTGACTGCTGTGCTGAGATTTCACTCGTTTGCCGTATACGCAGAGAAATAATTGATAAATGCCTTGTTCAACATACGCTCTTGAAATTGATGTCTAAAGACATCAGACATTAATATAGTTAGCAGGTAATTTCGAACATGCGGTCAATGTGGCCTGCAGTCTCAACTGTAGCACATGTGAATTGCAGAATCTTATGTGCAGGAAAACACCACATGCAACAATGATCTAATAACGAAACGCTCTTAATGTGGCCTAGGACTCTCTCATAAAATTGAGTTCTGGAAACCGCAGACATTTCTGATGCCAGTGCATTCGAGAGATCTATACAACGAGACATCATGACGGTTATTTATTGTTTTGGAATCATAGGGACGTCTATGCCAGTAGGCAGGGGCGTCTATCCCCCTAAGTAATTGGAGGAACGTTTCCCCCTCCCGCCCGCTTCCACTTCCTTCCCTATTAACTTTGAACGGAGCCCGAGGACACAACATCCGGAAAAGTCTTTTGAAATTGCAGATGCATGTTGGCGAGCTTTAGCATCTTACGGATACAAAAATCGACTCTAACCCATCAGACGTTCTTACCTATGAGCAATCATTGTCTTGCAAATTCTTCAAAAATATCATGCATGTCTAAATTCTACACTTTCTTTTGGATAGCAATAATCTTCAATCCTCACATATGGCATATAGTGACAAGCAATAACATATCTAATAGATTCGTTTATTTATAAATCTTCAATACAATCAGACAAAAACGCAGAAATGCTAACACGAGTGAGTGTCAGTGATCAGTAAGAGCTTAGAATTAATATCAAACTAGTAAATGTTTTATATAATGATTTGGGGATAGATTAAGAGTTGTCTTAGGGTGGGAGAACATGGTTGTGTGCTCTAGGTCTTAATTGGTGAATGGAGTTGGGACGGAGTGGAAGTATAAATTGGCAAAGAACATGCTTGGGGTTATGTAAAATATTTGAAGAAGAGCTGTTTTATTCACAAATTAAGACCTAGAGCAAAACCATGTTCTCCCACCCAGAGACACTCTCAATTTATCCCCAGAGCGTTATACAAAAATATTTACTATTTTGTTATTAATTCTAGCCAGTGCTTTTTATAGAAAAAATGTGCCGGAACGCATCTGTAGGCTATTGCGGAAAGAAATTACGCTAAAATTAGCTACAAGATAAAATAAATTTTATAGGATACATTGATCACAATTTATAGGCCTATACTTAGGCCGACTTATAAATCTTAGAATGTAAACACTAGAAATTATGAAGTTTTGTATCAAATTCCAGAGTTTCTGCAGAGCTAAAAATGTCATTTTTAGTTACGGCGCGTTCTGCCAGAAAAAAGGCTCTGACTCTAGCAACTTTTATTGCTCAACAGTCATTCATGTTAGCATTTCTGCAGTTTTGTCAGATTTTCTTTCTAAATAAACGAATATCATCACCACGAATTATAAGTTTTTATAACATCAAACAATTACGCAATATATGGGTGACATCATTACTTAGGCAGTACTGTTGTGTTGTTTCTCTTCAAGTAAGTAAGCTGTAAGCAATTTTGGAGAACAGACTGACTGTTTTGGATTAATTCTATTAATTCTATGATGAATCGTAGAATGAACCAAGTAAATGGCGCACACACAGTGACACTGTAGAATAGGATAGAATTGCTCAACTGCAGATAATAAAAGAGTAATGATAAAAAATATAACAAATTTTCTTTCCCCTAAATCTTCAAATTTGCTTCCTTTATTTCTTGGATGGAGCATTTGCTCCAAGACCTACAAGGTGTAGACGCTCCTGTCAGTGAGTGACACTACATTTCTGACAACGAACACTTGGTCACAACGAACATTATATTTATTGCTTACATACATCATTTATAAGAGTACAAATGATACATACATATTTCATAGATGTTGCATATATATATATATATATATATGTGGCCACATGTGGATAAAACGAACGTATGTATATATATATATATATATACATATATATATATATACATACGTTCGTTTTATCCACATGTAGCGGCAATAACTATATGCTCCATCGCTAAATCTGAATCTATGGCGAGGGTTTTATCACCGTTGGCCAGATCGAAACGGACTTCCATATCTTATATACAAATTTGCACACAAATAAATAAATATATATATAAACTCTATATATAAACTATATATATATAGTAGGTTATATAAAACTACATATCTGCATATATATATATATAATAAGTAATATATATGTATATATTATCATACGCGAATTCCACGAACCATTTTCTATGTTTACGATTGGCAGAATAGCGAATAGAATCAATCTGTTTGTGCTTCTCTGGTCTTCTGCATGCTTGCCTGGTTTTCTGTGTGCGTCTGTCTGTCTGTCTCGGTCCGTTTGTCGTTGCGTGTTTGCCGAAATAGATGTCTTTTCCCAATCTAGCCTCCTACATCATCCTTAATCATCCTCATCATGTTGATGTTGATCTCTCGAAGATTCACTGATCCATTCTAAACGGTATATTGGCGTGATTAGAAGCCGCGCCGTCTTTTTCACCTACTACTACGACGACGTCAATGGCAACAACAACAACAGCTACAAATTTACTCACCGAAGAGTCACGGGTAATCGACCTGAATTCTGCTAATGAAACGCCAGGTACCGATCGCG
Organism: Bimastos eiseni; assembly: GCA_959347315.1. Lineage (NCBI taxonomy): Eukaryota > Metazoa > Annelida > Clitellata > Crassiclitellata > Lumbricidae > Bimastos > Bimastos eiseni. The sequence continues at coordinate 43,852,740 of OY365806.1, forward strand.
TTCCGGAAATAATGTCAAATGGCCAAACAGGCAGAAGGATTGAATGATATATGCAGACGGACGGACGGACGGTGAGATGATACACAGACTGCCATATATGAATAGATGGACGACGGAGGATGAAGGGAAGGACTGACTAATTGACTGATGGACTGATGAACAGGGCGAGAGTAGGGCAGACAGACTGACAGACAAACAGACATACAGACAGACAGATAGGCAGACAGACTGACGAACAGAGTGAGAGTAGGACAGGACTGACTGACGGAGGGATAGATGCACGGATGTTAAAGCGTAAAAATAGACAGGCAAACAGACAGACGGGATGCTTGAATGGATGTTCATCTGGATGGATGAACGAAATAGAATTGGCTGAGAGGGAGAAGGGGCACAAAAGGGACAGAGTGTATGGAATAAGGGACAGGGGAAAGGATGGGCAGAGGGATAGAGGAAGAAAAGTAAGGAGGGAAGTAGGAGTGGGAAAAAACGTTGTACGATTGATGGCATGGAGGATGACGGTTGGCTGGAGATG
>OY365806.1:44453471-44618471 GCA_959347315.1 Bimastos eiseni
CACAAAAGTACAGGCCCGCCGACAGACACTCCGGAACCATAGACAGAGCAGTCGATGGTCTCTATAATGGGAGTGGGTGTGTTCTACAACAAAAATGATAAGAACGCTAACATTCATATTCGTGGAATCTAAACTTATGACAGTTTAGCGTCCGTAATATTATATTTAAGTAGGCATAAATCACAAGCTTTGTATAAACGATTAGGTCCTATAACATTTTTCATAAGTTGATTGCGGACCCGGCCGAGTCCCCAAGATTCGCCTGGGTATTTGTCCTCCTCATACAGAAGCCTGCAAACTTTCATTTCCTAAGTTATCCCAGATTAAATACCATATCACTGTTGACAATACAATGAATTCGAGCTGCACGCAAATGAGACGCGTGCCAACCGAATCGATTCGGTTCACCGAAATCCTCGATTATTGCTCATTTCGTGCATCAATGATCATCGGAAAATGGTCGTGTGATGCTCGTGCCTCTACACTTCGTTGACTCCGCAGCAGGATGTACGGCCCTTGGAGCTGCTGACATCCATCGGAAACCAAGGTGACACCTTTGTTCAATGGTGTTGAATCAATGCTGGTTTAAAACACAGTTTGTAGCGTGAACAAGTATTATGTACGTCCGTACATAAATGCATAAATACAATACGTACGTACGTACGTATTGTATTGTATCTAAGTGTTTAAAAAGCGCCTCTAGAAGGGTGAACCGTACAGAAGCGCTAAATTATGTATGTAGGTACGTACGTGCGTATGTATATATGTATGTATGTATATATGTATATATGTATGTGTGTATGTACGTATGTATGTATGTATGTATGTATATATGTATGTGTGTATGTATGTATGTATGTATGTATATATATATATGTATGTATGTATGTATGTATGTATGTATGTGTATATGTATGTGTGTATGTATGTATGTATGTATGTATGTATATATATATATGTATGTATGTATGTATGTATGTATGTGTATATGTATGTGTGTATGTATGTATTTATGTATGTATGTATGTGTGTATGTATGTATGTGTGCATGTACGTATGTATGTATGTATGTATGTATGTATGTATGTATGTATGTATGTATGTATATATGTACGTGTGTATGTGTGTATGTATACATGTTTGTATGTTTGTATATATGTATGTATGCATGTATGTATATATACATGTGTGTATGTATGTATGTGTGTATGTACGTATGTATGTATGTATGTATATATGTATGTTTGTATGCATGTATGTGTGTACGTACGTATGTATGTATGTATGTATAAAGGTATATATGTATGTGTGTATGTATGTATGTATGTATGTATGTATATATGTATGTATGTATGTATGTATGTATTTATGTATGCATGTATGTATGTATATTGTATGTATGTATGTATGTACGTATATGTATGTATGTATGTATATATGTATGTATGTATGTATGTATGTATGTATTTATGTATGCATGTATGTATGTATATTGTATGTATGTATGTATGTACGTATATGTATGTATATATGTATATATGTATGTGTGTATGTATGTATGTATGTATGTATATATGTATGTATGTACGTGTGTAGATATGCATGTATGCATGTACCAAATATGTATTTAGGTGTATGTGATCCATTTGTGCTGACAAATGCATGTATGTAGGGATTGTAGGTGCTATATATACAAAGGTGCATGTGTTGTAGGTCTATAGGTCTCACCTGTGTATGTCTCACGAACGTATAAATGCATGATTCATCTATGTAAGTATGTCAGCAAGCGTTTGAATGCTTACATTCTTCCCATTCCAGGATAAAAAAAGCACAATTAGGAAGCTAGACTGCACAATGTAGGAACCCAGTTTGAATGATAGAATGCACGAGGAGCCTGGGTTTCGATGCTGTGTCTGGTAAACGTGTGCCTAACTGTGTATCGGCTCTCTATTATCGGTTACACAGCTGTGATGCTTAAGGTATGGTGTACTAAGTAACCGACGGTGCAATCATATACATGCTGCAAGAGAGAGTATGATAAATTATAATGAATATTGAATTGAAGTCTTGACAAAATATTTTTAGGCCTTCATAGCATACATGCTTAAATTCACGCAGACCGAACTATCTTTTAAAATAACTTTCAGAACTGATTATGCCTAATCAGCTTGATGAAGGTTGAAATTGTTATAATTATACTTTTAGGGAGTAGGGCTATCCTTCGAACAATGAAATAAGGCGGCCCTTCACGGCCACCGTTGCTTCGTCTGCTATCAACTCTTTTCATTATGTTCCTAAGAGTTTATGTGGTTAAATCCTCATCCATAAGTTTACTCATTTTATTGCATTGAGCGTCTTTGAATATTTGAGTGATTTAGTCTAGTAGCAGCGTTGGTTTTTTGTGAAAATGAAGCGAGATTATTATAGTAGTCAACAAATGATCTCATACTAGAGGAGGTAGGCGTTATCTGTAGCATAATGTAAATGTAAAACCATTTGGACTTGTATCCCATGTGCGACGGAATAACCGTGAATATAGCGTGTATACGGTATTGTGGCAGTGAGGACTTTAGCGTAGGCTAGGGCTAACTTACCTGCATCTCTCCTGGTTGCATGCCAGGGTCCCTCAAAATCAGACCCATCCATCATGGTTGGCTAAGTTTAGTATTGCCAAGGTTTTTTATCATTATTATTTTAATGTGTTAGGCTTGCCAGTTACGGCGCTGTGCATTGCATGGCTAGTGCATCTCATTGAAGAATATGGGCCTACTTACTTAGTTCTATTTTTAGTATCAATAAAAAAATGCTCATCACATTTTAGTTCTCTAGATCTACGCTCAACTATGCTCCCCAAGTTAAACCGTCATTTAGTAGGCCTACGTAGTTGTCGATTGGCTGGAGTGGGAGAGACGTAGGGGCCTACAGCATACACAAGCCATGGAAGATTAGCATTGACCTTCACTTTTCGATTTATTTTTATTTCATTAATCAAGATCAAACTTAAATTATCATCTCCCTTGAGCTATTCATTATTCAATACACTCAGCAGAACAGCAAACAATTGTAAATGAAAACGCTTTTATATAGCTACCGTATATACGCCCATAATGTAACCTCGACCAATCTCATTTTTCAATAATAGTCTGATCCGCATCACCGCTCGTCCTTTTGAATGGATGACACGCCATCATTATACACTTGCCTTGTTCAAAATGAGATGTGTAACGTAATGGGCGCCCTGCGTGGCCGACGGTTAAATTCGACTCCTGTAGTAAGGTTTTTATTAAATTAATAATAATAATAATAATCACTTCGGGTTCCCGTGCAAGGACCGTACTAAACCAAGATTTAAATCTCTGAAATAATCCAGCATCGATAAGCCAACCGCAGCAATAATAAGATATTCGTTTATTTAGAAATAACACAATCTGACAATAACGCAGAAATGCTTAGGCCTGCACGAGTGACAATGAACAGTAGTAGACCAGTCGCTAAAATAAATTTAAAAAAACTAGTAAATGTTTTTGTATAATGATCTGGGGATAAGTTTAGAGTCGTCTTTGGGATGGAGAACATGCATGGCTGTGTGCTCTTAATCGGAGTGGAGGTAGGAGGTAAGAGTTGGTTAAAACATGCTCGGGGGTTATTTAAAAAAGAAAAGAGGAGACGCACGAGACGTGGTCTATTTTTGCAGCCTCCATGATTGGGAATTAAAATTTCTTCTGATCTGTCCCCCGAACCAAGTTTTTTCATCTGCCCTCCCCCCCCAAACCCGCGACCAAGTCTCCGTCTATGTACCCAGTGCTTAAAGTGTAAAAAAGAAGTTCCTGGACGCTAGGGGAGCCGTCCGGAAATGCCGTCACGCAATTTTATGGACGATTTTTGACCCCTTCCTCCTTCGTCACACGTCGTCACAAATGCCACGACCCCCTCAAATATGACATCACGTCACAAGGCCATGACCTCTCCCCCCCAATCAAACCAGATGTCCAGAATGTAATGCAAATTTTCTTATAATTATCAACAAAATGTTAATTGTAACTATAAAATATTTCAAATTACAATGTTAGAACGAAGAAAAATGGAGAAATGAAATAGCCTATAATGATTACAATCTTATGCATTCCTCAAGATGAAAGACTATCATAATCATAATTAGTGTTCTTTAATTTGTGGTAACAACTACTGCTAATTAAGTGGAACTTGTTTAAATGAGTGTCAGTTTTTAATATAATAATGTAATTTTATGCGATGATGTGACGTCACATTTCGTCGACCCCCTCATCACACATCGTCACAAATTTGTGACCCTCCCCATAGGCGCGTGACGTCATTTATGGACGGCCCCTAGTGTCAAAAAGTTAAGAACTAAAGATTGCAAAGGTAGAGTACCAACATATTAAGTCGACGACAAAGGGTTCGTGCACTGTGGTCCACTGTGTTTGTTTAAATAGAAGTTGGATTGGTGGTATAAATGATGCTGGAACAGAAGTTGGATGGGTGAACGAAATTCTTCCAAAACAGATGCTATTTAGATGAACAGGATGCCTACTGAAATAAAAGTTGGATCATTGAAAAGAATATTTGCCTAAATAGAAGTTGAATTGACAAAAACGGTTCTTGCTGAACCAGAAGCTGGATTTGCAGACATTATCAATCCAACTTCTATTTAACCAAATACAATGGGCGAAAAATAGAATTTTTTATCATTCGTTTCGCTTTTTGTCCATCAACCTTTATTTAGTCGTCAATTATTTGCTGGTGAAATATTTGTTGTCATCCTCTTTCTCCTGTTGATAATAACGTATACGTATATATATATATATATATATATATATATATATCAGGAATTGCACTGTTGCATGGACGATCATGGACGGCGTCCAGACATAAGTGGCAGGACGGCGTCCGGCCTCGAAAATTAGTGCCTGGACGCCGTCCATGATCGTCCAGGCACACTTTAAGTCCTGTGTATACCGAATGCACAAAGCGATACAATTTGGGTTCAATGGGAGAAGAACGATGCGTCTGCTCCACAGATGAAGTTTAGTCCGTCAGTGATGATGTGGGGTGGGGTGACGGCCAAGGGTTTCACAAGCCTTCGCTTTGTGCCAAATGGTACCAGACTAAACTCGCAGTATTGCATTACATAAGCTACTTTCTCGAGCAATACGCGAAGCTAGCGTTCGCGAGACAACGGCAGTGTGATGCAACGAAAGTTACTTGTTAACAATGTTCTTGGGAGCATTTCAGAAGGATGGCGTAGGCCTACGCTGTCATACATCAGCTGTGACGACGAAATGGCTTGACTACAAACTCCCGTCACGAAAAAAACAATAGATTGCCTACCAAAACTCTCCGAATCTCTCCCATTGAGAACTTGTATTTATGAAGACGAGTCAAAGAGCGTTGAACAGCTCAAACGCCGTCATAACGAGCGTGCAAGAAGATCGATAGAAGTTGGGATGCTTCAGTCGCTGATCCCGTCTGTGAAGTAGAGTCCATGCTGTCATTAAGCTGAACGAAAATACTGTAATCTAATAGCCTACGTCTGTAAAACCTAGATAATAATATTGTGCTATGGCCTACTTGGCCAAATATTTTGTTTGTAGCCGTAATTTTATTATGAACAAACTGTATCGCATGGCAGTTTTCTCCGGGAAACTGGAACTCTTCAATTATTTTAATATATAATGGGAACCACGTAGCGGATCAAAGCCAAATTTGTACCAATAGCTTTAATTTGGTTTGTGTATGCATTGACAAAATATCAAGAAAAAATACGAAGCCGTTACTTAGCAAACAAATTTTGAAAACGGTGAACGAATTAATTTTTTGTCACCCTATATCATTATAATATATCTATGGGCGTTTCTTCTAACGACGATTAAAGTCTTTTCACCTTTTATGCATCAGATGGTGCTAATTAGTCACACACGACCGCAGCTAAATATTTAGCCTGAAGCCCAGAGGCAGAAAATAATCTGCTTCAGGCTCCAGCATGTTCCACGAAATTCGTCTAATCCAACTGTTTAGCTCTGCATGGACAAATAGGCCTAGTGCAAGATGTATTCGGTATAGGCATTCGTAAATGAGGTTTTACTTATAGAGCCTCAAGATATCCGTCGGTTCATCAATTAGTCGGTCATTGTTGCCGTCATCATTAGTCGTTTGAAACATCAGAAATTTTCTCACAGAAGAAGCCGCGTATTGCCTTAAAAGAACGGCTTTTGATTCGATCGCATTTGTTGCCTACGGACCTATAGTCGTGTCGCTTGTAGGCCTATAGTATACGTCGTTATTAAAGAGCTGACAGACAGACAGATTATTGCAGAATCCTTGCTATCGCCACACTCTGGGCGATATTGGGGGTACACGAGGCTTGATATTCAGTTGACTATGGTAGGACTGATTGCGCCAGGTATGTTTCTGCAAAAAAACACCAGCGCCCGTATCACATCAGACCTCCCCTAGATCAAACGTAGGCATCTGCTGGCCTGAAAATGAGTCAGCAAGAAGCACAGATCCCTATATATACGTGGAATATGCGACCATCTGAACTCTGTAAGGAAATTAGATTTGCGGCTGCGAGACTGTAAGTCGTTGCTATAGTAGGTCGGAAAGTCACGCATGAGCCTAAATTGATTGGCCTCTGAAGAAAGGAAGAAGGAAAGGAAAAAAGGAAGAAAGAAAAAAAGAAAGGAAGAAGGAAGGTACATCCAGAGGAAAACGGATTTTCGAAATATGTGAGTGATATTCTAACTTACTATTCGAAAGTAGCTGACAAATCACATATAGGCCTAAGCGTCTGATTCAAAACCAGTTGCAGTTTATTGAAGACTAGCTGGGACACCCGGCGTTCGCCCGGTTTGAGACAGATTTTTGGCCATGGAAGACGGCGGCCGCGGGCTTCACCAACCCCTCTACTGGGTGTCCGAGGTGTTCTCAGAGCGAACGACGAAGGTTTCGAGTCAATAGGTCTAAAAGTGTGCAAGTGCGAATCATCATCATCATCATCATCATCATCATCATCATCACCACGACCGTGATCATCATCATCATCATCACCATCACCATCATCATCATCATCATCATCATCATCATCATCATCATCATCATCACCATCACCATCATCATCATCATCATCATCATCATCATCATCATCATCATCATCATCGTCATCGTCATCGTCATCGTCATCGTCATCGTCATCGTCACCATCATCATCATCATCATCATCATCATCATCATCATCATCATCATCATCATCATCATCATCATCATCATCATCATCATCATCATCATCATCATCATCATCACCATCGTCATCGTCGTTGTCGTCACTGTCACCACCACCACCATCATTATCATCATCGTCATTGTTGTCGTCGTCGTCATCGTCATTGTTGTCGTCGTCATCGTCATTGTCATCACCAACGTATTCATAATCGTAATCATCATGCATACCTTGCAAGCTGTGACATGAACATCCTGGTTTTTCCTTGCCTCTTTTCGCAAGCGCTGAAACTAATCTGTTCGTTATGGATTAAGTACATGTACTTCAACCTCCTCGTGCAGTGATACCACATAACTTGCTATTGCAATTAGGCCTAGGGCTACTTAATCGATGTCATCATTATCAACATCTTAAATTATGACAGATATTGGATATTAAACGACAGTATTCAGCATTTTATCAATTCAAAAATACTTAGCAGCATTGCATTTTGTTCAATCAACGAGTGTTAATTAAACAGTCATAACTAATTACAGGAACCAAAATTAATTAATTTTAGTAAAAATCAATCATGATTAATTTTTCACTAATATTAAAATGATATTGGATGTTTTTAATCCTTCTTCAGACGATGCATTGCAACACGCACCTTCTGACTGCTTCCGTGTGCATTGTTCTGCTTCTATGGTCATCGTTCGGTGCCGCTGGAATCGATGCGACCGAAGCTGATGCTGCGGACGATGGGGCCAGAGACGCCTCTGACCAAGGGATGCGGAGGCACTCGTGGGAGGTGAGCGACCTCAAACGCGGTCATCCTGACATGAACAGCCTCGTCTTCGGTCGTCGTAGTCATTGGAAGAGAAACGGCTGCGATGGCGACCTCGACGGAATCTGTCAGCGTGTGGTTGCATTTTGCAGTAAATTGCAGTCAAGCGACATTTGACGACAGAAAAACGCTTTCCGTTCCATTGGTTAATTGACGTCACATACTTGTTTTGAACGATACGGAACGCCAAGAGGATCGGTTCTGTTTAGACGTCCAGTTTACATGTAGCCTTTATGTAAAATCGAAAACTCTTTATTAATGGACTACTTGCGGTTCGCACTTTTCATTACAGACTTGTTTAAATTCAATTTCTTGCACTCAAAGTGTATGAGTACACAAAGTAGTTAAAAAAAATTTCTCAACCTTCTTCTAAGTTTAAAAAAATATTGTTTAGGTTGTATTCGGTACACTCTATGCTTCTCCTTTATTTGTCATTTCCTCAACTATATATTGCATCCTCATCTGGACTTTCTCAAGTATAGATCGTACACGAAGACCCTACGTATGTATAATAATAGGCCTACGTGCATACAGCGATCTGGACGTTGTTATATGCTGCCGTTGCAGCTGTTGATGTTTTATTCCAATTTGTTCTTCAGCGAAGAACATTCTTGATAATAAGAACATAATTGGATCATTGTAATCGCAATTATAGTAAACTCGAGATTTCTACAGCATCCAAAACAGCAGTTTTTCTGCTGAGCGGCATATTGTGAGTCACAAGCAGATAATGAAGTCGATATATATATATATATCGACTTACACGCATCACTATATATATATATAATTATATATATAGTGATGCGTAGTGTACTGGATTACATGCTGTCGTGGTGCAGAGCTTATGAACCGAGTTAGATATCCGAATCCCCCGTACATGGTTGATTTGTCACCATTATTCTACAAGTTACACCCACGTTAGAAGTTGCACTGGTACACTTACAATCTTAAAGCACACTTTAATTGATTCTAGGGGGAAGGGAACTGTCACTTTTTCATTCATTCATTCAACAATTTATATGGCGCCCTTTCAAGGTAACTACTCACAGGCGCTCCTAACTCCAGACCGGACAAAAAGGTATGTTTTCAAATGTCCATAAAATGTACCCCTACACGTTTTAAAGAACAGACGTAACCCTATAGAGAAAAGCCACTCCATAACCTTGGGCCTATACCACATGCAGAGAATGCGCGGTTTTTCATAGCTGCTGTAGGCCTATAGGCCTAATTATGGGCAAATAGAACCGCAAGAACCAGCTCTCAGCAGAGCTGGTGAAGCGACTATAACGGACCTTCAATACCGGCTATGAAAGGGAATATTCGAGATGCACATTCCTACAGTCACGCACTCATTAATTCTTAGCTCGCCTGCTGCGGCTGCCCACAAATATTATATCATGGTAGAAGACGCGCCTTCAGTCTGCTGCTCAGTGCTCACCTTAGGGGTTCAACCTCAGCCTATAGCATTTCACAGCGATGGGTTAGTGATGACCCACTGTGTAGGGTAACATCATTAACATTTAATAGCTTTACTGTAAACTTGCAGGCTGCAACCACTTTCAACAGAATTAGATATTATTAGCTTTAATATTATCAGAAGGAGTAATCACAAAATAAATTAATAACACTTAAGCACAGTTAAGCTTTAGCTGCGGTCGAAAATTGTCATATTGAAGAAAGGTAGGTGTAAACATGCATCTGATTTCAGTGATCAATGTAATGTAAATGTATCTTCGAAAAATGTAAGCGCCCACAAATGCCCGAAGACCGTGTGCATTCGGTGGCTCTAGGAGCGTTCATGACGGCCAACGGGTGTAATTAGAACGATATTCGAAGCCTGCAGACCGTGTCCATAAGGAGCGCCATTTCGCCTCTTTAATTGAAATCTGAAGGCCGCGTTGCGTATATGCATTATGTGAATATGCTTTGGTTAAATGCATAAGGAGCGTCTGCTAACCGCTTAATTCGCTGCTGGTTTGGTGTGCTTCAAATCTCCCGGCCGCAAATCTGAAACCCTACTAAAAGATTTTGCAAAACAGCAAAAGGCATGGTTAATGTATTGTTTATGCTATTAAAATGTTTTCCTACACCCGTTTTCGGATTTAGAACATCGTGTGTAATTATTAACTGCATGCATCGTGGCGAACACAAAATGAATCTTCTGACACTTTTTGCTCTAGTTTGTGACAAGAAAATGTCGGTTAGGGTCAGGGTAGGTCGGTTACAGTCAAGGAAGGCATCATGAGAGTCGTTCAGGGTCAGGGTCAGGGTTAGTGTAGTTTATAGACACGGTCCATACGGATTTCGTCAGCGGATGAAGAAATACGTAGGCCTAGACCCACGAAGGAATATCTATAAACTACACTAACCCTAACCCGACCCTCACAATGCCTAACCTGACCCTAACCGACCCTCACGATGCTCTATGTGACATAAAAAAGTAGAATAACTATATTCCATGTCATGCCTTTTTGGGGTGAATTAGCAAACAAGTAGAAATTAAGCTGTAAGCCTATAGCTAAAGCACGCCTCTTGCAAAAATCTTGTAGTGGGTTTTCACATTTGCCTCCCGGCCGCGTTATGTATACGTATAAACTTACGCCCAAAATAAGGTTAAAATAATGTAAGCATAGGCCTATTTCCAGCTATTAGGCCCCTAGAATTGAAATGGAAACTTACATGAAAAACCTAATTCGAGTTTCATGGATGAAACTCGAGAAGACCGTCAGTTCAGTGACCTCTAATTTTCAGAGGTTACGTACGTACGACCTGTGATTTTTTACGGGGAGGCTATAAACAGCTAGTCAGCTATAAACAGCTAGTTAATCTAACAGCACAAATAAATTACTACGTACTTGTTGCTTACTTAATTACTCTTTATTTTCTATAGCCGCTCCAAATATGTCTGTTTTTGTAATTGCTCATTATGATTATTATGTGACCGTATCAGTGGAGTAGGCAGGATTTCCACATGGGGAAGGTTAGTGTAGGCACTTTTGGGGTAGTCATTTTCTCCACTAGATCTACAGTAAATTAGGGGGCTTAACAAGCAAGGATTTTTTTATTTTAGTCTCTTTTGCATTGCAACAGTTTTGTGCGATATTACAAAATATAAATACTTTTTATTGAAATCGGCAATGGCACATAGCTAGTGATTTTTATAACAATGGACACACAAATTACAAAAATATACTCAAGCTTTAAATTTGATACAATTATAAAATAGTTCTGCATATGCAAGTCAGTCTCATATTTTCTTTTCTTAACATCATATATAGTAGATTAATATACTTCTTCTGATCATCGGTAGAAGTTAAGTTTTCTTGTCATTATCTTATTTATTCATTGCTTATAATCATAATGAATATATTGATCTTAACTTGCCTGGCTTCACAGAACGAAATCTAATTTACGCTTCCTTAGTAGTTCATCGGTTGCTGGGGTCATTTCACGGTGAACATGTAGAATAGCTAATCAATTCAGCCTAGTTTTGCTTGTCGAATTCCTGAGATATGTTTTCAGAGGGCGAAGTGTTGAGAAAGAGCGCTCACTGGTATAGAGATTGAAACAGGCAATGTAGTGTTGCCAAGATTTGCAACAACTTTGTAATATTTGGATGAACTGTTTGAATGACACAAATGCATTGCGTCCAAAGCATTTTTTGGCACACTACCCGATCCTTTCCGTGAAAGACGACTGCACCACAGCTTTAGTTCTGCCACTAATGAATCCAAATGCATTGAGAGCCATTGCTTATGGAATGATCGTTTAGCTTTGTTTAGTGCTATTCTTGCTCCAGCATCTTATAGCAAGAGATAACAATACGTTCAGTTAAACTTTGGCCTGCCACAACACCTTCCAGCGAGCGATAATCTGCTTACTCATTTTATCGATCCACTAAACAATGCAGCAATTTTTATAATTTATCAGTTATATTCAATTATTTTAAACTTTTGAACACTCATATTGGTATAGGCCTAATGCGTCCAATGATCATGTCTAAGGATGAACCCGACCTGCAGATACATAAGTCTCTCTTTCTCTTTATATATATATACACATTAGTTAAACACATACACGCACACCCATTTTATATAATTATATACCCTGCCAACATGCCCATATTGAGCCCATCTCCAAATTTGAAGGGCTCATGGGCTGGGGCTAGCCCATGTCATGCCCATCGTGGGCGTGAGATGAGGAGCCTATTATTCGAAAATAATAAATGTGGGCAATGAGTGGGCATGTGGGCTGGGGCTGCCCACATCAGGCCCAGATGGGATAACGCTTAGCAGCCCATTAACCAACATTTGCAATATCCAATTTTTGGTTGGGCAATGAATGGGCTCGTGGGCTTGGGCTGTCCACATCACACTCAGATGGGATTACGCACGCTTAGCAGCCCATTTTCCAACAATTTAATCGGAGGGACAGTTGCACTAAGCACGCGAATAATCACCGTTCACAAGCGCAAAGCACAGAATGTAGAAAGTGAAGAGGCGAAATCCACGAAAAGGAAATAATTGCGACCTGCTCTTTCAGCTGCGTTTGCAGCAACAGCACCCGCCATTATTGGCATGAATGGTCGTTGATTATACTCGGTTATTGACTTATTTATTTTGTAATTTGTGTACCTAACACATTTGACCGCGAACGCGCCGCGAATTCCATGTTGTTTTACCGCGAATTGGCCAACGAATTTTTAAATTTTCGACCGCGAAAAATTTGCAGCCCTAGCAATAATCCATGGATAGCTGAACAGGTTTCCCGTTGGGAAATGGAAAACATTCTGGTACAGATCGAGAGCCCAAAGGTACGCCGGAGCATAGCCAACAAAACAGTTTCGCATCAGAGTAAGAACTTTAAAGTGTATGCGTTGGGGTGCAGGAAGCCAATGAAGAGATCACGGATGAAAGATGAAATGTGTGAAAACTTAGGGATGCTACCATCCTGTTCAACCTGATCATCCGTCTGTGAAGTTCTGTCTAAGTCTTTGTCGAACCCGCGGTTACTACTTATCAAGTCTCCTACAGAGCCATAGCCTATAGGCCTATCCAGCCACGCCTCTGCAACAATCCACCCTCTGAATTCCCCAAATTTACGATTCATCCTTGATGATTAGGCTATCATTCAATCACCAACAGGGATGTGGTCTCGAGACCGCGGTTTTGGTCTCGAGACGGTCTCGAGACCGGAAAACTGCGGTCTTGGTCTTGGCCTTGGTCTCGGACCATCGGTCTTGGTCTTGGTTTCGGATGCGTCGGTCTTGGTTTTGGTCTTAAAAGAACGGTCTTGGGATTGGTCTTCGTCATAGGTTAGCGTTCTTGGTCAATTGTCGTATCAGAGCAATTTCTTTTATATGTGTCGGCTATTTTCGATTAGAGACACCGGTGCTTAGACCATATATATATGTATATATATATATATATATATCCATATTACTGTGGGCAAAAAAATGCATGTGCATCGGAACCAGCCATTTCAAAATTTGCTTTTACAAATTTCAAGGTTCTGGAACAATCTGATAATCATGTAGTCAGCCTCGTTTAGTCACTATTAACCTACAATTCCGAGTACAAGTAGGCTTACATCATTCAAACGGAACGTTCATTTACTTGTCTTAAAGTATTTAGTATTTAAATCGTATACTGAAAGTAATTTATAGTGTGATAATCTACGGCCGAAGCCAAGGGCTGAACCCGCAAAAGTTCAGACTGGCCGGTAAAACTGTTTCTAGACCATTATTAAGATTAGTATTCTTCAGCAAAAAAATTAATGTTTTAAGCGTGGTGTTCCGTTTTAGCGTCTTAATAGATTGAATTGTTTATAAAAAAGAGCATCGGTCTTGGTCTTGGCCTCGGACCCTCGGTCTTGGTCTTGGTCTCGGACCACCCGGTCTTGGTCTTGGACCACCCGGTCTTGGTCTATGACCTTTCGGTCTTGGTCTCGGTCTTGGTCTCGAGGTTTTGGTCTCGTGCCCAACACGGAACACCAACGATCATATAGGCGCGCGGCACACCGGTTGAGAACCACTGATTTAGCATGTAGGCCTGCGTAGGCCTATCATGTTGTCCAGTGTACTTTAATGAAACCAAGTTTAGCCTATGCCTAAAACATTGCTCCTGTTTGAAATAATATTTATTTAATTTATCATTTTAATTTCAACTAAAATTTCAAGGAATAAGTTTTAAACTTAGCCTACTTAGAATGTCAAAAGTTTGTCAAACGTATAGAAGCTCATCTACAGTACAGGTCTATTTCTCACGGCCACCGACGGGTGACCATCTTCCCCGTATTACTGTCCTCTTTTTTCTGAGTGCCCCTCATCTGCAGAGTGCTGTGCTCAAAATTGCAGATAGGGGACAGCAGAAGGCACCATCATTTGTAAGCCTACAAGAAGTAATTCTGCGGCTAGTTCTGCAAGTAGGAGCCTCGCGGGGAACCGCGAGTCAAGATATTGCAACTAGACACAAAGTGAAAAGATTTCTGGAAAACGGGAGGAGTGACTATGGCCACGTTAGGTAGCCAAGTATAGATATTTACGGAAAACCGTAAAGAAAAAAGAATATGCGGAGACCGGTATTAATCCAACATGTTTACTGGGGAACTCTTTCCGTATGTTATCTCAACGGTCACCGAGGCCTCTCTCTATATAAACGTTCGATTCCTCGGTACTTTACCCGATCTCTATCTCTCACGGCCACCGACAGGTCACCAGCTTCCCCGTACTCTCGTACCGAACTGTCATTTATTTATTTCACACGATCGGGCTTTACCGCACTCTTGAACGGCACCCAGACCTGTGAGCATTTCTCACGATCGGTCTCTCCTCTGTCAGCCTCTTAACCCCTACGATCAGGGCCCCTCTGCTTCTTGCGATCAACGACAGAGGGCCCCCCCCGCCAGATCAGCGAAGAGCAGCACCGGCCTGACCACGAAGCGGCTGGTAACAAAGACATGAACCAGAGTAGCTTCGGCGCTGAGGGTAAGAGAGCGAGATATTACTCACTAGGGGTCGTATTTATATGGGAAACTTTACGATTACAAAACGATCTCTGGAGCGGTACGAGATCCACATTTTAATCTTAAGAGTTTTGACTCTTTCAACTTGATTACCCAGAATTGTCCGTGAGGAAGGAAAGCAATGGGAAAGCACCTCATTCTCTTAACCCCGGACAGCATATACAAGCAGAGAAATCATCATCATCATCATCATCATCATCATCATCATCATCATCATCATCATCATCATCATCATCATCATCATCATCATCATCATCACCACCATCACCATCACCATCACCATCACCATGATGGTGATGGTGATGGTGATGGTGATGGTGATGGTGGTGATGATGATGATGATGATGATGATGATGATGATGATGATGATTTCTCTGCTTGTATATGCTATCCGGGGTTAAGAGAATGAGGTGCTTTCCCATTGCTTTCCTTCCTCACGGACAATTCTGGGTAATCAAGTTGAAAGAGTCAAAACTCTTAAGATTAAAATGTGGATCTCGTACCGCTCCAGAGATCGTTTTGTAATCGTAAAGTTTCCCATATAAATACGACCCCTAGTGAGTAATATCTCGCTCTCTTAGACTGAGACTGAGTGAAAAACACAGAGAATGCACTGAGAATGGAGATAGAAGGCAACGAAACAACCTGATGATGATGATGATCATCATCATCAGGTTGTTTCGTTGCCTTCTATCTCCATTCTCAGTGCATTCTCTGTGTTTTTCACTCAGTCTCAATCTTTTTATTCCAGTCTCACTGCCCTAATCTCAGTTTTATTCTAAATCTCCTTTCGAATTTTCTTTTCTGTCTTACTGTTCACTCACTTTGGGAGACGGGGTTCCCAACTACGTTGATTAACCTTATCGTCAGAACGACCTAGCGTCTCCCCCAGTTCCAAAACAAGTTCCTGTTCCTTTGCTCGTTACGCTATATGAATCCTTTTAGAGGCGATCTCCTTCACCATCCCAAACGCAAAACTCGTATCTCTATTGGACGACAGGTCACCTGCAGAAACCATTACTAAACCCTGATTTGTCGGGTCTTGACGTCCCTAGCGTAACGTCAGATTCCTAGAGGCGTACCGTTAATGTTTGACTAGCGGCTGTATGGCTGGGCCTTGTCCGGTGTCATATATAGGCACTAGGTTCCAGGGATTGCGTTACGTTATTTTTAGTTATACCGCCTAATAGGTTGCGCCGTTCGTGTCGGGGTTGTCCCTTATTCTTGATTAGTGTCAACCAGCCGGTCCAGACCCAATCTTCCACTGATTCATGAATTTCTTGTCTGTGGGTCGTAGAGATGGAAGGGACAGTCGTCTCTGACATCTGCCTCGCGGTATCGGGTTTCGTTGTTTGGTACCCGATGGTCTTTGCATAATCTTCGTCGTCTGTATTGAGGCCATCTGCTTCAGGCGAAGCCCATTGATGTCTCCCATCTCTTGTGTCAGGTAGACACCTTCATCCGTAGTCCTCCTACGCCTCTGCTGACTTTTATATCGATGACTTTTATATAGCGCCATCGTCCAGAGTGTCGCGCGTCACAGAGGTATAAGCAGATACTCTTAACAATATAGCCTACATTATGCTCTCAATCTCTCACTCACTTTGACCGTACTTTTCGCTCATAAATATGTACTGCCTCTGCTGCGTCCATATAATTTCAGTTTCGATCTTACTTTCAGTCTCATATATGTCGTACTTTTTCTCAACCAAACGGCATATTTTTTTGATCGCACTGTATATTAACCAATTTCTCTCTGCGTAGGACTATCTAATAATAATTCTCTTGATACACTTGTCTATCTGTCATCCTATATGCCTCCTTACCTATCAATTGATGTATTTGTCTGTTTATTCGTGCATCTATCAATTTATCTAATATTTCTTTCCCAGTCTTATCTATCTAGATATATATCTGTGTATGTATGCCTACCTATTGATCTATTCAGTTATCAATATTGCATCAATTTATCTAGTTATCAGTTCATCTATTTCTCTATCTGTAATTTCTTTCTTTCTCTGCCTTATCTGTCTATCTCTATAGATCTGTCTAATATTTATCTATCTCCATTGATCATCTATGACTCTCTATTAATCTATCTATCTCTCTGTATGTCTATCTATGTATCTATCTGTCTATCTTTCTGTCTATGCAGTCTTTCTTTTTGTATCTGCCATGTCTATCTATCTATCTATCTATCAATCAATCTCCATTTAGGTCTAGGCCTATCATCTATTTCTATCTCTATCTGTTACACCCAATCGCTAACCCTGTCGTTTGTTTTTTTCTCAATCTTCATACTAAGTGTCTCTTTTTCACTTTTTCGCTATCGCTGCACTGTCTGTTCTCTCGCTTTCCGTTTCCTCTCATTGAGTTTTACTGTCACGGACTTTGTTTTCGATTACTCATTCACTTATAGGCCTATGCTTGTGTAGTAGGTCTATGTCGCTTCCGAACCTTCTCTAGCTATAGTATTTCTATGCGCAATCAGGTCTCTGATTTGCGTCTTTTCGCGTTTTGCCCCAGCGCCAATGTTTGCCTTGCATTTCAATCCAAGTAAAAGCAAATAACAAATTGAAAATTTCTAAAATTGGCCTAGTTGTGGGTGATGCCAAACTTGTAATAACTTTCTACTGCCTGAAAGCTGCAATGAATGGCCTACGGAGACCTTTGCCAACACCTTCTCGTGGTGGTCTCTGGGCGTGCAGTTAATCTAACTGGTTAACTGCATGGCCAAGATTGGCAGCAGCACGTTGCTATTCTCTGTCTGTTTTCAGGATAGTGTGCTGTGCTGTTACTGTTGTACTATCTGATGACCAAGCTAGCTCTTAATTTACAGACGGTGGCGACAATATCTTATTTTGGTAAGCTTACTTCTGCGCGTTAACGTTTCAGCAAAGTTATCCACTATAATGACAATAGGCCTACTAGTAAGTTACTAATTAATATATGCAGTGGTGTAGCGAGGCAAAGTGCCGCCTGGGGCGAAGGTGCAAAATGCCGCCCATGTCTTTTTCCATCACTTTATTCTTGTGCTTATCCAAAATATGAACAAGGGAGAGATAGGCATAAGATTTCGGCGCACCTAAAATTTGACGTCCTAAGCGGCTACCTATGTCGCCTATGCCATTAGCAAAAGAGAATTTAAACATTATTATTATTACTAATTTTTTTCCATCCGATAGTTGCGAAAGTAATGACGAAATTAAAGTAACTAGCGACCTCTTGCGATTAATATAATATAAACTTGCAGCTGACAAGATCGTCTGCGCTGTTTTTTATATTTATTATTTTCATCTAAACCTGATTTAGACTCACTGGCTAAATAATGTCTACACTAACTTTAGTTATAAATGAAAATAATTTATTTTGTCATTTTTCCATTTTTGTACGTTTGGTAGATTAAATTACCTGCGTTTAGTAGCGTAAGTATCCAGGAAGCCACTTAGGGCGCCAAATTTTAGGGCGCCAAAGCGTAGGGATAATACGTTTATGTTTTCAGGAATAAAATGTTATGATGATACCAAAGAAATTCATAAAATAGTTATTAAAAACTAGCTTAGGCTAATTCAAACAACGATATGCTATCTCCAAGCATCTAATTGAATCTCCCGCCCTTTCCCTATTAACTTTCTTATGCCAGAATCGTCTATATAACTATATTTTCCCCCGTATAGTATTTGCCTAACCTTATATTTATCACATCTTACTGTTCATGCAACGAGAGTGTGGGCGCTCTTATATAGACGAATGCCCATGGCGCCAAATTACCCGATGACTGCTCTGATGTGTATAAACACTATAGGCGCCATTCGATCATTTCGATGGTACTTTGGTATATCGTATGTTTTAGTTTTATGTCGAGAAAAAGCCAAACAACATTGTGCCAGGTTTAGACAAGAGCAACAAGAATCCTGAAGAAAACATCTTATTATACAACAATATTTTTATTTATTTTTTACCAAAAATGCCGCCCCTAGGACAAGTGCTGCCTGGGGCGGTTCGCCCCCTCCGTCCCTCGCTACGCCACTGAATATATATATATATATATATACCTGTAAGGCGATAGCAATCAATGACTCAAACATCGGACCATTATTTGACTAGGCCTACTTGGTCCATCAACACACGTCTTCACGAGAATCTTGGCAGTTCAGGTATCTCACATAGTTTAAACAGAAACACGTACAACACAGGTCTAGCATGTAATATTCGACAGCTGCATTCAAAAACATTCTGTACAATCATGATCAATTTGTAGATCAAAGCTGAAGATCACATGATACTGCTTATCTTCTAGGATGACATTTGCATAGGCCTACATTGCACTTAGCACAGACGATTCGCCATTCGCCAGTTTCCTTGAAGGCTTTAGCAAATCTAAATATCAATGAGCATGGTCATGCTTCAATAAGAATAGTCATGGTTGGTAGAGTATCATTTTCATTTGTAAACACATTCTTCAATCTTGCTTATTGTTGCCAGATACAGTGAGAGTCCAAGGAGGACACAGACAGCTGGGAAGGAGGACAAGTGATCATATATATAGTACGCATACTAAGGCCTATGACAGCTGTCTTATATCCCTGTCCTATATCCGAAAATAGTTGAATGGTACATTGCGCTCGTCACATTATAGGCTTAGTTCTGCTTCATTTACGCCAAGATACAGGGTATTGGTTATACATCAAATCTATCCCACAGCTGTTGCTTCCATGGAGTCGGCGGGTATGTTGCTCTCAGTGCACTGTGAGTGTCTTTTAGTCCTTTAGCGACGGAGCGATCCTAAAATTATCCCAACTTATTCTGTAAGTTGTTGCTACAAAAAATATTATGCCAATGGGCTGACAGCTATGCCAATAGGGGGGGGGGGGGTTAACCCCCCCCCCAAACCTCCTCTTGCCTACGCCACTGGATCGTATATATATATTGTTTGATTGTTATTTGATTGCAGTGCGTCTGCAATTAAGCAGGCCTAAGTCTTAGGCCTATATATGAGCAAACTAACTTGTACTTCCGACAGTTTTTACAACAGAGCTCACTTAGCATAAATCCTCCGGGCATTCGAACCTATACTGTGATCCTGTATGCATCCTCGTATTAAATCATCTTTGATAAGAACTTTTCTTTTCTGATCACGAAGGCCTACATCACCCAGCTATCTCTACCATTATGCACATCTGTGAGATTGTGACCTGCATCGATTGCGTCCATTTGCTCGTTTCAAACTCGACTGCTGTATGATATTATTATGCATTTCCCCTTTTCTTTGCAAATAAAACGCGTTTGATCAATCCAGAATGCTCTCTCCCTTGCACTCAGTCTCCCAACGTCCCAAGCACCTCCATCATTGCATTTTCATTTGTTGTTCGATTCCCTCCATTCTTGTCACCATTGTCTTCGTTTTGCCAACATTGATTTTCGTCTGTGAATTTGAGATTGCTAATCATGCGACCATGAATTCTTACCTCTGTGTATTTTTTTCTTTTACCACGTTCAATTAGGCCTATACTATATAAATTCTTAGTTAATTCCATTATAGGCCTACTATTGAATTTCTTTCAAGGTGACGAATGCTGTCGCTGCTTATTAGATCCCAATTTGAAGTGCAGCGCCATCTGTGGGTAAGAACCGGATATACAATTTTTTACGGGTCAATCATATTATAGATTCCATGGTATTGATGTCGAAATCTTGGTTTGTGCAATTATTGTGCTTTTGCTGTTCTGTTAATAATTAGTATCAAGCTGTCAATTAAAGCGCACCTAGACAAAATGAATCTTGAGCAATAGTGCGTATCAGAAAAGTGTGGACATACTAAATATTTGGCAACTTAGTCTCAAGGTTTATGTTTATGGGCGATAATTTGATGCAGACCTAAGCACTGTGAGCAGCTTCCCGCTTTGTCAACGTTAAACATCGGATTTTTAAATGGATAAATCTTCTGCGGCCGAAACTTCGGCCCAAAAATACACGAAAATTTTATTTCTACGGCCGAACCCATAAAAAATGTAGCACGTTAAGACCTCTGCGCATGCGGTACCACTAAAAAGACCTCAAATTTGTAATATGCTGCATGAGGGTCGTTTAGGGTCAGGGTTTGGGTTAGTGTCGTTTTTAGACGTAAACAAAGAATCTTTCGGCCGCAGAAGTAATTTATCTGGCCGAAATTTTGGCCGCAACAGCTCCACGCTTTTTAAATATATTCGAGTTTATATAGCGACAGTATTTGGCCTAGACTTGCTCATTTTTCACTAAATTGATTATGTAAGGTGATTCACCACCGCTATCCGTTTGAATGGGCGCCATGCCATTCAAGGTTCCCATGTACGAACCATGCTAACCTGAGATTTGAATCTCTAAAATAATACACACTAGGAACTTCATCCGAACGCTCTATTTCACAAAGGCGCATGAGTCGCAACCTACGCTCTTATCCCATCTCAATCATGCAATCTCACCCATGGTGTTCTGCTAGGTTCTGTTCTTGTGCCCCTGTTTAACTTCTCGACTATTCATAGTTCCTTCATCAAAACATCCTCAGTTGACCATCTCCTATACGCTGATGGGCACCCAATTATGCGTGAAGTTTCTCTGGCCGCCAATTCGGCCTAAAAATGTAAAAAAAAATTACTTCTGCATCCGAAAGTTATTTGTGTGTGTCTAAAAATGACACCAACCATAAACCTGACCCTACACGACCCTCACAATGCCTAACCTAACCCTTAGTGACCCTCACGATGCCTAATCTAACCCTAAGTGACCCTCATGATGCGTGATTAAAAATTTGTGGTGTTTTTAACAGTGCACATGTGCCAATGGTGGCGCATGCGCAGAGGTCTTCACGAGCTAAATGTTATATAGGTTCGGCCTAGAAGTAACATTTTTCCTTGTTTTTGCGCCAAATTTGAGGCCGCTGAAGATTTATCCCCCAATTATTCATCTCTCTCTCTCCAAACAGCTGTTCCAACTCCATAGGTCATCTTCTCAATATGGTTGCCCAAATTCCTCATGGATGACCTAAAATCTGCTGTGACGTGTTGTCCCTAGCTGTTTCATCTCTTAATACTATTCATTTACCTTTGCTGTCTGAAGGTTTAACCTACCAGACTTTTTGGATCTTGATTCTCTGCCTTTCGATTTTGTTTTGCATACAGGTAACTCATAGAACTTTGCTTTGGTATGCATAAGTTGTAAGCTGGACATAAGAGCTCTGTGTTTGTATCATTAATGCAAATTGCATTTCTGTTTGAATGCATCATTTTTACTAATGCAAATCTTAGCATAAATTTTTTCTGAAAAGTTGTTCTTAAGGCTCATTTGTTTAGCTTTGTGTTATTGGCAGATTTAGAAGATTTTTAAATTTGAAAGGTAAATAAATATTTTCTATACCTAAATGTGAAATTTTTAGAGCTGTACCGATTAATCAGTACAGCCGATTATAAGCATATCTGCAGTATCGGTTATCGGCAATGATAATCGGCGCCAATATTAAAATTTTTTATTTTATAATATTATTTTCAGTCTTTAACCCGTTTAGCGCATAGCCCGAGTTGCGTAATTCGGTCCCATAACGTGCAGCCAGCCCGAAGGCAGAGATTGTATGGCTACTTCAGACCACCCAGTAGCGTTGAGCTCGTATTTAAACCGTGGAATAATGCTCAAAGGCTATAGCTGTTGTGCAGAGTGAGTCGCAGTACCTGCTTAATTACCCTGGGCAGCTATTTTGTCCCTGCTGGCTGCCCACCGGCCACTACCACTGACACCCTATTTCAGGCCAAAGTTGCATTTCGTAAAGGGTGGCTTGTCTGGGGAGGGAATGGCATGTTTGATAGAAGAAGAAAGTGATTGTGCGTCTGAATTTGTTACCAGAGACGTAATAGTTCATCATAATAGTTCAATGTTTGGGAAACAGTGATAATGATAGCTTACAATGCTCATTCTACTTTGTTTGGTGCAACAGAGACCCTTTTCCACGTGTACCCATACCATTATAGCTGGTTCGTCTGGGCATAAGGTTTACCTGACTGATACTAGATGTTGTCATACCAACATCTTCTGCTTATAGCTGTTGTGCAGAATGAGGCACAGTACATCTCTGGAAAGCACAATGAAATAATCGGTAACGGCTATTATAATCGGTATCGGCAAATCAAATAATCGGCAATAATCGGTATCGGCATAATCAGCAAAAAATATCTGTACTGCTCTAGAAATTATGGACTAGTTTAATCATTTTTGTTTTTTTTATAGGTGAAATTTCATAAATATGGCCAACACCAACGATCTTATATCTACGCTAAAGAAAGAAATTAATTCCATCTTGGTTTCTGCTGGTGCCGAGATAACACTTCGGCAGCTTGAAGTGGATTATCATGATCTCATTGGCAAGGCAATACCATATCGAGAGGCAGGTCATACGCGCCTTGATGAACTTATACTAAGCATGCCCGATGCTGTTACGGCAAAATGGTGTAATGGAGAGCTTAGGCTTCGTGCAATGACCAATTTATGCAATGAACATGTTGCAAAATTGGTCATCCTATCAAAGAAAAAACCTAAGACATCGTATCGGCCAAATAAGAAGCCGTTGTTAGGGTCATACCAACAGCCTCCGTTGTCCCATATGACAGCACAAAACAACGTGGTTTCTTTCAAAACAACAAATCTTACAACAGCTGACTACAACATGCTTAGGGGGGAAATCCTGAACCTGATGCTCGGATACCGATACGGACTCCCAGGGTCGAAGTTTGCTGAGGCCTTTGCAAAACGGTATGGCAATTACAGGAAACTATCCGACAGTGGTTTTCCAACCATTCTGGCACTGCTGCAGTCTATGCCCGATGTGGTTGATATCGAGTATCATGAAAATAGTTCAGACTTCACAGTTCGTGGAAAACTGGGACAAAGAAAACCAAATGGTAAGTTATGAGTTTGCCATTTTCAAACCATAGGTTAGTATTTGCTAACAGCAAAAGTAAAGACATGCTTTAAATAAATTAAGAAAAGTAATTTCCATAAAACCATCTTTCTGCTCCAGTTGTCTATGCCTTTTTCTTTTTTCTGTCTGTTTAAAATTGTTTTTATACTTGTTAATCTAAAATCTGTCTTCATATGCATTAGCTGTTTGGTATGTTTCCATTTATGCTTTTAGTAAAACAAAATAATCCTAATTTGGTTGCAGGAAGTGGGACAAATCTTGTTTACATTGGAGGATTTGCATACAATGGTAATGGTGTCGTAAATGGCTCAAAAGAAAACCTGAACAACTGCATTAATATGAAGCCTGAGGTTCTTGGCTCTTTAGGAAAGTATGTCAATGGGGAAAAGAATCAACAGACTCAAATGCCATATGATGATAAAGAGTGTTCAGAAAATTGGGACAGAGAATTAAGTGGAAAGGTGACTGGAAATATACAGTCAAATATTCAGAAGGTGAGATCATGTCCAATATTTTGCTCTTATTTATTATTTAGTGCAAGAACCCAAGATTTTTTCAACCATGATATTAAGTATCCCTTTAGTGATATTTCTGAGTACTTGTCTTGGTATGGATGGATAGATGTATAGATGGAAGGATATATAAGTGGTGTATGATTCAAATAACGGACGAACTGCTAATGCAGGAACTTCAACACTAAGACAATCTAGAATTTCAGTGTATTCTTTCTAAGCATTTTTTAAATAACATAAAGTTTTTCTGGCAAAACAAAAACTATTCTTTTGGCATAATTAGTTTCTGCAGCACATAAACTTATAAAAATTTGTGAATTATTTGACAACTTGTACTTGTTAATATTCTTTTAAGTTGTATAACAATGTTTAATTGACTTCAAATTGTGGTTTTTATCTGTGTTTCTAGGTTCTGTCTGTACATCCGAATGGTCTGTATGCATCGAAGTTTATGGCAGAATACAAGGTCAGAGGATTTACAAGTTTGTTTTAACATCTTTCTGTGTCTTGCACTCAAATACGCCTATGTCTGAACAAGTATATTGTTGACTTTTTCCTCTGTGCTTCAATGTATAAATTAAATTTATGTAGCACCTCATCAAGCTATCTACAAAGAAGCGCTTTAAGCTGAACCGTGGTGACAGAATGATTTTGAAATACTTGTGATGTGTTTGACTGAGGAAGAACAATGAGAGCTGTCCCGTATGCTAACCCTGAGGCAGCCATGGGAATGAAGTGTTGACAACTTCATTTATTAGCCTCGACGTATGAAGACTGGTGGCCTATCCTCTGCCCCATCGTCTCTACTTCCTACTGACAGTGTATGGTTGGTGTACTCGTAACAGAGTTGGCTAGGGGTGCAGGTGAGACAGATATAGTTTTGAACCACATTTCTGTCCTGGCAAGAATTTGAACTCTGACCTCTTTATTAACAATCCAGCATGGTAAGCACTGTTCCTTCAAGAGTATTGACCTCAAGCTGATGTACAATTATGCTGAAAAATTCTAATGTTCAGCAGCTTGCAATATAATATATAGCTGATAAATTGATGATGAATATTTATGTACAGTATTATACATGGGCTCCTGGAATCATGTAGTGGCTTATTGATTATCTGAGGGCCTTGTAACATAAAGGTTGCAGTTCTCAAGCTTCTTGAGCTAGCTATGTAGCACCTCATCAAGCATATGGCATTTTCCAAAGATGACATTTATTGATGCTTTGTCAGTGGATTGTGTCTCTACATAAATACAAATATGCCAGAACTATTGTATTAATAAGAATGTAGAATGAAATTTTCTCTGGGCAACTATTTCCTTAGAGATGTTCTGTCCCTGTGCACATTCTACAGTGTTATTTGAAGTGGCTTTAGAATGAAATTCTTGAAATATGATATCGTCCTTCTTACAACATCTTTTGCTCAGAAGTGCACACGCCTCGATGGCGCAATTGCAGTTGTGCTGCAGAGAGCAATTGTGCGCAAAAGACTTGCTCAAGGTCCCTACACAATGACTGAAGCCTCGGACGGACGATGGTTGAACCCACTCACTCAGCGCACTCTGAGTGTTACGTGCCGACCACTCTAACCGATCAGCCACCATGCCACACAGTGAATGAATAAGTGAATTACTGAATGGTGACCTGTGCATAATGATGATGCTGTAGAAGTCGTTGCTTTATTTTAAGTCCGATGAATTTGTTGTGCTGACTGTTTCATTTCTTATTCAGAGACTCCATGGAACTGAGCTGGTGGTGAAGAAGTTTGGCTTTCAGACTGTGATTGAGATGATTGCAGAGATGCCGGAAATAGCAGTCATCGAGCGACCTGCCAATGGGGATTGGCTGGTTTTTGATAAAAAGACTTACCGAAAAGAATTGATTAGCCAAGGTAAGATGGCGACTCATCAGAGGTTGGTTCCTTGGAAAGTTCTTTATGATTGATAAGTGAATGTCCAGTTGTTTCCTTCTAAAAGTTCTTTACGAATGTTTATTCGAATGTCCAGTTGGTTCCTTGGTAAGTTCTTTACGATTGATACGTGAATGTCCAGTTGTTTCTCTCAAAAATTTCTTTACGAATGTTTATTCGAATGTCCAATTGGTTCGTTGGATAAGTTCTTTATGTCATATATAGCTCTACGACGTCTCATACTTAAATTATTTTTTTGCTGGCCTTGATTTTACCCTCTGACTTCTGAGTTGACTGTCAGATCACATTAACCACTATACTACAGCATACCCCTATGTAGTACAAGAATTTGTTTTGTTTTTGTAATCTGACATTTATATAGCACCGCTCAAAGAGTTGAATTAATTTGAGTTACTCTCTTTGCTAGCCGATGTGATGTTAAATGTCATTTAGATCAAGGCTATCACATCAGGTAGAAAAACAATGCTCGGTTTACTAGAAGAGTCACCAATGGCAGACCCACGCATAGACGTGGAGCCAACCATCGGATTTCCATTGACTGATGTTAAAAGACACTTACAGTGACATACTTATTATGGGTTTTCATTGTACCTGTTTGTGCATGTTTCAGTTCTCCAGAGTAAAGGTCCATACCTTCCTCCAACTCCAACTTATTGCGAATTCAGACAATCACTCCTAGTAGTTCTCGAAAATAATCAAGATGGTGTTCAGCTCAAAGACTTAGAAGGCGTATACGAGGTTACTAACTTAAGAAATCTACTTCATGGTGATCTTCATCATCATTTTTATCATCAGCAGCCAGCTACTCTTACTGAATCTAAGTTAAATTTAGCTTTCTATGATGTCACCATAAAGGCTTCAGTACGTCGTCATTGAGCCGCCCTGAGGGTGCAAATTGCACGGCTCACACACCAGTTCCATTCATTGTTCCACAGTACTCTGGCTGCCTCCTTGCATTTATACATGGTCATTCTAACCGATTCATCAAGTGCTGGCTGCTATGGAATTGCATGTCTTGCAGTATGTCGATAGCGTGCGATTGTATTCTACATGCCATCCCTTCTTGTTCGTGTGCTTGTTGATCTTCTGGAAGTACAGAGTTGTATGTCTTTGTTGAATCAGGTGCAATTAATAGTTTACGGGGAATTGTTTAAATGTCATAATTCCCTAAGTGGAGAAAAGTCTACCATGTGCAGGTTTGTCTCATGATAGGGGAAGTGTTTCTTGAGTGGTCTGGGCAGTAGAATAGCAGTCTCCTAAGCTAGCCTAAGAGCCTGCTGTGGGTATGCAGTGTTAGAGAGTTCATGTTTCCTAGCCATATGTGGGTGAGTGGCCAGTCCTGTCTCTCTTGTCGTCTAGTCTTCCCTTCTACACTGTTTTCATTATTGCTGAGTTAGCTAGGGAGCACAGGTGAACCTGAAATCTCAGAAATTTTTTACAACAATGTGTATTTTAAGTGTTGACTGTTCCAGGATGGTCATATATATATATACTCAAGACATCATCGGGTGGCAGAGAACGTGAAAATTCATGCAGCAGAACATAGATAGAAGATGCAGGGTAGTTCATTAAGCTCAGAAATGTTGGCAGCTCTCTTGTTCACTCGTTGCAGACCTTGTTCCACACTTAAAGAAGAGTACTTTGGTTAGATAACTCTGAGAATGATTCGTTTTTTTGCAGAAATCTATCCATCAGTCTATAGATCCTCGTCAGATGGGCTTCCAAAATCTCGATCGGCTGCTTGAATCTGTCGATGATATGGCTGAAATAGTATATATGGGTGCAGGTGAGTTTGCAAACATTTGAATACAGTGCTTGCTACTATAATTACTAACTAAATTAATTACTGACTAAATATGGTAGTTTTTATTGTCATTGTTTATCAATGATATCACTTTCTTATTGCTAATTCAACATGTGACCCATTGTTACAAAATTCATTTATTCTGAGCATTTATATAGCACCCCTTCAAGAACCTACTCAGGAGCACTTCCAGCCCAGTGATTCAGCATACTCGTATGGGCTCAAAATGCTATTCAGTAATACCGAATGCTTATTAATGGTTGAACTTGCTACTAAATGGGTTCAGTTTGCTACTGGTTTGATTAATTTGTTCATATATGGTTCATTATGCTTTTATGTAAGTATGCTAGTAAATGTTGTTAATTGTTTCATTATGGTACTAAATGGTTTGCTTTCATTATTCAGCTGTTGTGTGTTTTTCAGGTCGTGTTGTGGTGAAATTAGTTAAAACAATACAGAGAATGTGTAATGGAAAGAAAAAGATGGGAAATGCTGATCTCTCCTTAGCACCATTTCTGGTAATTAGTCTTTAATGCTGACATAATTCAACACAATGCATTTATTAATGAGCTATTGTTTGTGTTTTATGTGCAGATAGTTTAGTATGTCACGAATAAATAGTAGGATTTGCTTTCATGCTCGTGCATTGAAAGATATCATCTGATAAAATTGTTGAGAGGGTTGAGGCTGAGTGATTGCTACAGATGCACATGGACATCTGTTGTACTCAAAATTCCATTCTGTGTGACAGAGTTGAAGATTTTCAGGTTGCTAAAGAAACATTTTAACACTTTTGTTTACAGATTCTTGAAGGGTCTAACCATATAGTTAGTCAGATCGTTAGATACGGGCACCTTTCTGGCACTCCAAATTCTGTCTAAAATCTTGGTAGTAATGTATGCTAAAGTGATTTTGAGTAGATGTCTTGAAAAGATGCTATATAAATGAATATTACCAGGACATTGTCACAGGACGTATATCATCTTGTCATGGATGCGTCGTTAAATAAGCTTATCACACATACATACACACACACACACACACACATTTTCACATACAGTAACTTACATGTGTATTCAGTCTTCTGTCTGATATAGATGACTTTATGAGCTCTATAAGCTTTCACCGAAAGGAAGCATTTGGGATTATGATGCGAGGGTTTCTGCAGCAGAGGAACATCATACAACGATGAAATGATTTGTGACAATCAATATTCCATTAAGCGACTTGGTCTGAAGAAATGTTATTATGCTATTCCTTCTAGCCAACAACCAATAGTAGCTTGCCAAAAGATGTTGCTGTTGATGGTCACTTCTATACGAGGCAAGAACCTCCTCCGCCATCAGTGGAATACATCGAAGTTCTCATTTCAGAAGTACGCGATCCAGGCCACTTCTGGTTTCAACTCAAAACGACAAAGTCTGTGTTGGAGTGCCTCATGGATAACCTCCAGTACGTTTTATAGCATGTTAAACAATAACCAAGTGTTTTTTATTGTACCCAAATAACAAACACAGATGCAAGATGTTGACAATTTGCTGGAAGTCAATAGGGACTACCAGAAACCTTTAAAGAATACACCCCTCATTGGGCACAATATTTTACAGTGATTTTAACATGTACTAAATGTCTTCTGAACCACTTCAAAAACCCTTGTTATGTTATATTAAGGACACAAGTCCTTTAAGAAGAGTCACCCATACAATAGATTGGTAGTTATAGGCGGCTAGGTATAGAAATACATTAGCATCTAGTAAGTAACTTAACAAAGTTAGCTATTACATACAATCAAAATCATGTACACACACATTTAGACAATTTATTGATTAATCAGATAATTTTGCAATATTATTTTGAATGAATGAAGATTATTTAGAGAGCGCAATTCATCCGGAAAGACATTCCATGCTTTCGGGCCAGCATATTTATTTGAAAACATTCTAGTGTTTGCTCTAGAAAAGATGGGCCTATAGTTTGAGGAGGATTGTAACCTATAGGGTTTGACCTCAGAGAGAGGTGAGAAGTAATTGTCGAATACTGAAGGTAATTGATTGTAGGTGTATTTGTACATTTATTCATTGGTTTGGAAAATCAATAGCTGTTCAACCTTTGGAATACATGTTTGTTTGTAGATGTTGTCAGTAGGAACAACGTAATATGATCCATCGATTATGCGGAATGCTCTTTTTGGAGGACATTTAATTTCTTCAATCTTGTTGGATAGTTTGAAGCCCAGATGAGGTTGCAATAAGTTAAATACAGGTTAATCATAATGAAATATAATGTTATACATATATTAATTCGTAATAAGTATGAAATTCGTGACAAAATTAAAATTTCTCTTGCAATTTTGACTGAGATATGCTGGTTGTGTGCTATCCATGTAAGGTGTTGATCTATTCTCTCTCTCTCTCTCTCTCTCTCTCTCTCTCTCTCTCTCTCTCTCTATATATATATATATATATATATATATATGTATATATATATATACACCCAGTTATTTAGCTGATCTTAGTCTTGTCACAGGAACATTATTAATAGTAAGAACTTCCTGGAGCTGAGGTAATTGTTTACAATGTGAGCTGAATAATATATAGTTAGTTTTAGTAGCATTTAAGGACAATTTGTTAGCCTTGAACCAATTGTTAGCATGCTCAAGTTCCTGTTTGACAATTTGGAATAATTTATCATGAGATTTGTGAGATGCAAACATGTTTTGTGTCATCAGCCAATAAGAGAAATTGAAGGATGGATGAGGCATTTGGCAGGTCTTTTATGAAGAATAAAAAGGAGTGGTCCCACAATTGATCCCTGGGGAACTCTGTATCTTATAGGACTTAATGAAGACATTACTCCATTGCACTTCACCTGTTGGTACTATTGATGTAAATGATATAGCCTCATCTGTTATTTATAATCTCCCAGAAATGGTAACATTGTGGGAATTCTTTGCTTCTTTTGTTAAAGAAAAACTAATCATAATCAAATTGACACTTTGACAGCAGACCATTTGTTAAAAGCCCTTGGCCCAGTATGTGACTGCCCTGGGGCTAATAAAAGATTATAGGAGATGTATTTATGTACTACATACACCAAACATGCAGGTATGTAGGTGTTGATGTGATGTGTATGTATGATTGTATGTACATGTATATATGCATGTGTCTGTATGTATGTATGTGCATAAAGTAACTCAGTGATTCAGTGAATTGGCACTCTAAAATGTTGAACGATATTCATGGCTTAGTTATGATGTCTCTATGTATGTATGTATGTATGTATGTATGTATTGAAGCATGAGTTGGTTTGTCCTATGTGATCTAAATGTTATTAATCGATAATAACCAGAGTTGTATGGTATCAAGACAATGTCTCGGTCTCGCATAAAGTAACTCAGTGATTCAGTGAATTGGCACTCTAAAATGTTGAACGATATTCATGGCTTAGTTATGATGTCTCTATGTATGTATGTATGTATGTATGTATGTATTGAAGCATGAGTTGGTTTGTCCTATGTGATCTAAATGTTATTAATCGATAATAACCAGAGTTGTATGGTATCAAGACAATGTCTCGGTCTCGAGACAGTTTTTTAGTGTCTTGGTCTCGGAAGCCTCCTGTCTCGGTCTCGAGGTAGTGTCTCGAATTTTTAGAAACTGTCTTGAAGTGAAAGTCTTGTTCTGTCTCAAACAAGCGATCTTGTTAAGTTTCACGTTAACTGTCTTACAATTTTGCGCTAGAAACTGAAATCGGAATTTACGAGAAACAGTAATTCTGGTTAACACCTGAGTCACATGATACTGAAATCAATTCAATTGTCTTAAAGTGGAAAAATGTCTGCGAGAGAACCTGAAATTGTGAAGTTTGCCTTTATGCAACTTGAAGTTAGGCCTATTGACAAACAATATCTATTGGCTATAGTTTGTCGTTGATGTAAAACCAAAATAACCGAAACGATCGTAACAACTTCGAGTTTCTCAGGGTGAGTAAGGATATGCACAAATTTATAATTTCCTTTGGTATTTGGTATCGAATTTGCTTGTTTAAAATCGTCTAGAAGATTTCAGACGTGCTTTCTTTATACTATTCAGAAGATAGGCCGGGGAAAAAAATATCGAAAAAGATAAAACTTGGCAATATAAAAACTGTTCTTGGGAATTGGTACGATATACATTATAATTAAGTTTCAAATTGAAATTACAAATGAACCTTATTCCTGAAAACTGATACATTAGTATTTCACAGCCTTTTATATAGGATCACTTGTCTTTTACTGTCTCGAACTGTCTTGAACCTAGTGTCTCGGTCTCGATACCTCACTGTCTCGTCTTAGTCTTGAAGTTTAAAGTCTTGCATACAACACTGATAACCATAATAAAATATTGATAAATACAATGTGTTGTAATACTTTTTAACTTCATGTATGATCTATTAATGAAATTTATGTTTGTTTATCTGCTTAGGGCATTTTATCGACATCCATTGAGGAAAGACTATTTGGTTCCAGATGAAATGATGAAAGTTGGTCTTGTGTGTGTGGGTCAGTACCCAGATAATCTGGAATGGCATCGCTGTCTGATTCTGGAGCTTAATGATCAGTCTGCAAAGGTGAATTGTCTACACAGTTATTATAATGTTGGTAATGGTTACAAAGGTATTTCTTTAGGGGTGTCTAGGTTCTGGTAATGTAAGGTGACCAACAGATCCCTAGAAGCCCAAAGTGTGACTGCATTTCTTGTAAAAAGAACTGTTAAAATAATTGTTTGCATTATTATACCATTTTTTTTCATTAAGTTGTGTGAATAATAAGTAGTTGTTCAAAAGCTGCCAGTGCCACAATGCATTTTTACTGAGCAGCATTTTTCATGATGGTCTTGGAGCAAGGCCTGATTTTTCTGGAAATTACAGTGCCTCCCTTAGTAGTATTTAATTTTGTAATAATTTTTAACTTCTGTTTTTGGTTCTCTTCTCTCCTAGGCAGGTTAATACTTAAAATATCACCATTCGCCGCATTCTCTGGCTCTTGCCTTCAACTGACTGTGACCCTCCTTCATAATCCAGTCCATTAACATCATTCTCGATCTTCCTCTAGTCTTTTCCCCTCCATTCTTCCCTCAATTGTTGTTCTTAGGAGGGAGTCTCTAGCACTAGAAGTGTCACTGATTTGTGTGCACTGTGAGATGTGCTATATAAATTCATAGATACAATTCAATTATAATATCTGTAGCAATTCATCAAAAGTGCATTCATGCTGGTAGTAATCCGATGACAGGATGAAAGTTGCCAGGTTAACTGAGCTCCTATTTTGATAAGCTAAAATTAATTGGCACTATCGAGGGATGAACAAAGATGCTGAATAAAAGGTTTGATATTCAAGCACTTACTTGATTGTTTGTTTATTCATTGGTTGGTGAAATTTGATTTGAATTGGACTAGGTTGTAATTAGTAAATTTGGCACTATCTCTTTTTTGTTCTGAATTTTTTTCTAGGTATCGTACGTTGACTATGGAACTGAAGGATTCCTCTGCAAGACATCTTTGCGCTTCATCACGTAAATATTCATTTAGTTCTTCAGTCATGTCATACGATCTAACAGAGCATGTATGTGATGCTCTTTTAGATAATTTTAAATGCCTTGCCATGTTGTCTAGTATTAATTTCTCCTTCCTTATCGTTGATTTTGCAAGTATCATTTTACAATTCCAAGGTAGCAAACAAATCAGTAAAACATATATTGATTCCTTGTATTACCTTGCTTTGCATGAACATAACTTACTTTCTAGTGCATTACTCTACCATGATTGACCTTGCTTTACCTTACTTAACATGACCGTGCCTGAAAATGGCTTGCCTTACCTAATATGATCTACCTTAAGAATTGTCTGGCATTTGAATTTATTATTGGTATTTTTCTTATAAAGTTTTCCTATCTTGTCGTTATTGAAAAGTTTTGTGGCTGGTGATTATTAAAGAGCTAAGAATTTTATTCCTCTGCTTAGGTTGTCTTTTCTCTCTGCATTGCCGGCACAAGCCATTGGTGGTCGTCTGTCGAAACTTGCACCCATTGGCAAAGTAATGCTACCTGTATTAATATTTTGTGCTTCATTATTGTAATAATTAATGTTCTGCTTTATTTATAAAACATAGTTTAATGGTTTTGTTAGAAATTTCATAATAGGGTAGTCGAGTGCAGTGCTATTCTAACTGTGGTCCGCAGCCCGGTGCTGGTCACCGAGTGATTGGTTCCTGGGCCGTGGTAACGATAATCGGAATCATGCAGTTTGAACATCCTCTAAATATTAAAATCTATACACTGTAAGACGAAAAATTATATCAATATGCAGGTTTCATGTATACTAAACACTTTTCAACATGCTGCGGTACGATAACTAAAGTATGGTTGTAATCAACAGTGACGATATTGCTAAATCTAAATTTTGATCTAACATGTCATATACGTAAGCTGATGTTGAAAAGCACAGGGCGATGGTAAGGCTGATAATTACCAGTCCGTAGCATCCGAAAGTTTTTGAAGCCCTGGTTGAGTGATTGCTTTGCTTATCTGTCAACCTAAAGGTTGGGCTCCAATAATAGTATTATGTTTGTTTAATTTCAAATTGACAAACTGCTACAAGTAGGGTATGAACGGATGATGACAAGTTATTACAAGAGATGAAAGAAGTACTAGTCCATCTTTGGATATTGAGAATTGAACTTGTTTCCTCTGCTCTGCATGCCATTGTGTTATCCATTACTTTATGTCTGCTCCCAAATCTACCGGTATTTTGAGTGATTGTATATAGTGTCACTCAAGATAAATTCCTCAGAAAGGCTCAATTTCTGCTGTGTTTGTGTTCCCTGGTGAAGTCAGCTATCAAATCGCTTAAATAATCATTCAATGTCAATGGGTAACTCAAGTTGCCAAGGGGAGGGCTGGCCATTCACTCTCTTGTATCAAGGCTAATTAAAATACAATTGATAATAGTTTTGCCCATGGATGACTCTTGCGATTATCCGAGGGGCATACTCTTTAATGTTGATGGAAGCAAATGGAGTCACTGCCATCTAATTTTTGACAACATACTGTTTAGCGTCTAAACCTGCTTTGTTATTTGTGTGCTATAGGAGTTTTCGGTTTGCCAGGATATTCCTGTTTTGGCTTGTTTGAGATGTTCTTAAAATGCTTTAGAAATGTTCAGATAAATAACAAAGGATACAAGCATTAGGTTTATATATATGAGTTTGTCTTGCAGAGCTGGACACAAGATGCCTCCTTCTGCTTTTTAAATCTCGTACTTGATCGAGATCTTGTTGCTCGCATAACGAACATATCGGAAGATGCAGTGAGTACATACATATATGGCAAACACCTCACAGGTTTTATTGCAGCGTAAATTCTCATTTATAGTCTATATCTGTTAATGTGCTCCCAGATGACGTGGGGCTGTGCTTAACTTCAGCGGTGTTATGTCCCCGAAAGCTATTAACTCAACATGCTGTATTGGTTAAAATGCAATGGACGGAATGACAGTCAGATGCATGGAATGATTGTAGGTAGGACCGACTAATGGATGATTGGATGGATGATGCATTGATGGTCAGATGGAGGTCGAGTGAACAGTTGGTTGGACGAATGATCGGATCGATTGATGGACGAACAGTTGGACTTGCAATTGAGCAGACAGTTGGACGGATGTACGCATTTAGTTGGGCAATAGACATTTCTGCAATTGTCCGTTTTGCACGCTGTCTGGTTTACGCTCCATGTCTTATGATGTCTTGCCCCCAAAATGTTTGTGTTAATGTGGATGTATGTGGATCCACATACTGATAAGCGGTTTTGAAAATAAACCCATAATTTTACTGCATTTTAGCAAATTGTGCAGAAAGGATGTACACTTGTTTGTACATTAGATTTCTTCTTGCTGAACAATGATCCTGGACATGTCCTGCTCATGACAATCTTCTCTTGTCCTTGTGCATGTGTCTCTGTCACTGACTAGTATAATCAGGTATTGGTGTTATCTGTGCACTGAGTTATTATATTGTGGTGCACTGGCTACATATCCAAGACCTTTAGATTCATCTATTGAAAGTTCAAAGGTCAAAGAGAATCAAAAGAGCAGCTGTCTTATGTTCCACAGGGTCACAAGAGCTTTGCTTTACTTAGACAATTCTCAGGCCAGGCAACATTCTTCATTAGGCCTGTGAGAAGATTGTCATGAGCAGGACATGTCCAGTGCTCCAAAAGAAATCGGTTAAGGGTCGTGTGTGGGTCAAGTTGGTTTGGCTGTCAGGAAAGGACGTCATTATAATGAATAATTGTTAAAATAAGTATTGAATCTGGTTTTATTAAGGACAAATGTTTTTTCAATTGACATAAGAGGTGTTTTAATCTTTGAGGTGTTCTTAATTAGCATCGTTGAAAGTTCATTGCTTCGCATGCTGAACCGTCAACATATTGATTGGTCTTGGTTCTGTCCTGAGCAGAACGGTTATTTTGACCTGAATGTTGAATGACGACAGCCAGACATTTCTATTGTATTATTAATGATGACTGGATCATATATACATGTGTATATATATATATATGATGACTGGGTCACATATATACTTTCAACTATATATATATATATATATATATTATTACTAATGATGACTGGATCATATATATGTATCAGATGCTTAGTGTTGCTGATAAAACGTTGTAGCGGTTTCCTGTGTCCCTTCTTCTCTGTGACACATCTCACAAAGAGGACGAAGACGATATTCACATCAATGATTATCTCATCGAAAAAGGTCACGCCATTCTTAGCGTCAAAGTAAGTGTCATGTCAGTATCCACATAATGAAATTATGTTTTATTGTTACTTAATAACGCATTCGCAATACGAATTACGAAGTTGCAAGGCTTTTTATCAAAGCCAGGATGAGAAATTGGTCATCTAATCATGCCATCTGTTGTTTGAGTAACTTGTGTTGGTTCTGTGTAGGAATTCCAAGAGGACGATGATGATGTTGAAGCTGCAGCTGTTCAGTATGTTGTCTGTAATGATGAGGAAGATGATGACGAATATGAATTTAGCAGTTCAGAGTCTGAGACTGAGCAGGGGGTTGTAACCTGCTTGGAGCCTGCCGTTGCCAATGCCTCACAGCCTCATACTGATAGGTAAATTGAATCTATGCACATCACTTAAATGATGAGTCATTGTTTTGTTTTATCATGCCTTCATTTCTGCTGGGATCTTCCTCTGATAGCACTGATTTCATCAAATTTCATTACTAACCAATCAAAACCTATGAAGCGGTATTAGGAATTTGCTTGGAACTTAAAACACGGTAGCAAATAGAAGTAATCAAGCATTATTAATCTGCATTATCCAGGTACAGAGTTGCACATTTTGGGCAATTACTTCTTTAGACGCATGACGTTTGCAAAAATGGGTTAGCCCACACACCACTAATCTAAACAAAAGTTGGACAGGCTAAATGTCTCTGTAGAACTCTTTTGATAATGGCAAGATACTCTGCAGTTGGTTTGGCAGCTAGAAAGTTTGTCAAATGTTGAAATAAAATAGTACTTGTTTAATTGATTTTGTTGCAGCTGAGTAATTTATTCTTTTTAGCTTGCATTTTTTAGCATGCAAAAGTCAATGCGTGTATAATTGTGTTGGTAGTTTCATTGGTATATTACCGATGACAGAGTTGGTTGACTAGTATATACTGAGCATGCAATTGACTAAATTATGTTGTTGCTGTAAATGTTGTGTAACTAGTTATGTTTGTGATTCGACAGAGCCAAGGAAACGGCACGTGTGTCAGGCCATTTGTTCAAATTGTAAGTAAAGAAATTTTTTTTCTGGGGAAAGCAATAGCTGTACTAATATCAGTGATACCATATCTCTTTTAGAATGCAATTAAATTCTCACTTTCTCTGGGGACCCACTAATGAAAATTTTGTTTTTTGGAAGTTATTTTTCCAGTTGATCCATTTAGCAAATTTCAAGGCTATTCAAAGTTAATTAGTATAGAGTTTAGTATAAGTTAGTCAGTTTAGAGTGTCGTTTAGTCAGAGAAGCGTCTCCATAAGAGAACATTGTTTAAGTGAGAAAAGAGCCATTGGCTCGTCGGAGTTCTTTCAACTCTTTTTTCCAATCTTCAAACCAGCGATTGAGTAAGCCCAAAGGCCCAATGTTTTTACCCTCTTTTATTTCACTCTTTTTTCGGTATGTTCCCGTCGACCTACAGAGCTGAAATTTTGTACACATGTCATGCTTGCGTGATAATGCAATGTTTCAAATTTTTACAGCATAACTCAAAAATTGAGAAAAGATGACAAAGATGCACAAAATTAAATATCGTTTACCCACTAGAATGAGTTCTCCTTGACGAGCTCCACTCCGGCAAGTTTACATAATAAATGATTTCTTAAGGAAATGGATCGATTGTGCCACCTACCAGATTACCAAAAGTCAATAAAAAAGGGTCCCGAAAAACCCATGTTTTTACTTTTGCTTGTTTTAATGTGAGGCCAGATTACGTGCGTTGGGCCATTTGATCGAATTGTGAGTATAATCTAATTGATCAAATGCTGATGGCTTGTTGGTCAGCAAGCAGCAGTGGTCAGCTGATTTTAATTCTTTGTGAACTGTAAGGTAATTTAAACTGCTGTTTTTTTTTTAAATTTCTGTTGCCTCTAGTGTACAGTTGACTCCTGAATACAACTTTCATTTGATAAACATCGATGAGAAGGCATACATCATCAGCTCTGAGGTCTCATCATTCTTCTGGGAGGAAGATCTTATTCGACCACTGGTAGGAACTGTAAATTCAACCCATGTCATAGTTATCGGAGAGAGAGAACCATAATGAAACCGTGAGATTATGTTACAGGAATATTATTTGTTTTAGTTATTTATTATATTTATGTTTGAAAGGCCCATAAAACTTATAACGAATTTTTTACGTAATTATTATTCGATAAAATCCAACTTCGAGAAAACATCGACATTAAAAAACAGAAACACTAAAAATACACAACCCAAAACTGAAGCGTCTGAAAAGCGAGCATTAAGCAAGAGTCCGTCCCAAAATGTATGACGTCATACCAAGGAGGCTATTAAACTAATAAAACTAAAAGTTCTTCTGAACATAACCCTCCCCTTGTGATGTGCAACATCACCAAAAAAAAGAAAACTTCAATCATTCATCATAACATGTCAATCGTCTGACTCTCCATCATCAGAGACTTCTAACGGGCACAAAGAGTTTATAGGTCGTGTAAAAACAGTCTGTCCAATCTTTACCTCCACCACACGCACGTGTCCATCACGACCAGGATAAACAGCAACAATCTTTCCCAATGGCCAAGAACCTCTGGCTGTGTCTTGATTTATGACCAACACAACATCTCCTACACGAAACTCCGGTTTTTGTGAATGCCATTTCTTTCTAGCTCCAAGTCCCGGTAACCATTCTTGCATCCACCGGTGCCAGAAATGCCTAATCACTTCCTGAACTCGTCGCCAACGATGCCTAGGATGAGGATTTTCATCAACCGGAAACGGCACATCTTGTCTTCCCAATTCACCATGCAGAAAATAGCTTGGCGTCAGAGGAATAATATCATGTGGATTTGCCGACTGATATGTCCATCACGACCAGGATAAACAGCAACAATCTTTCCCAATGGCCAAGAACCTCTGGCTGTGTCTTGATTTATGACCAACACAACATCTCCTACACGAAACTCCGGTTTTTGTGAATGCCATTTCTTTCTAGCTCCAAGTCCCGGTAACCATTCTTGCATCCACCGGTGCCAGAAATGCCTAATCACTTCCTGAACTCGTCGCCAACGATGCCTAGGATGAGGATTTTCATCAACCGGAAACGGCACATCTTGTCTTCCCAATTCACCATGCAGAAAATAGCTTGGCGTCAGAGGAATAATATCATGTGGATTTGCCGACTGATATGTCAATGGTCTTGAATTCAGATGCGCCTCTGCTCTGATAAAGGCGCTCATCAGTTCTTCGTCACTGACTTCAGCGTTTCCAAGAATAGCAGTAACTGCATGTTTTGCAGCTTTTATCATGATCTCAAACACTCCTCCGAAGTGAGGCGCAACTGGTGGATTGAAACTCCATTTCAAACCGTGTGATGCTGTAGAGCTGACAAGTTTCTGTTTATCCAATTGCGTTATCAGTTCTTGCAGTTCTCGATTTGCTCCAACAAAATTTCGACCATTGTCTGATGTCATTTCCTTCGGAAAACCTCGACGATTAGCAAAACGAAATAACGCTTTTAAGAAGGAGTCCATGTCCAATCCATATGCCATCTCCAGATGAACAGCTCTAGTCGTCATACAAGTGAGATTTCGTAAAAATCCAATCGCGGTGGTTTGTGACATTGAGGAAATGTATCTTCGTGTTGGAATAGATGAAAAGGACAGAGCTTATTTCCGCTTCTTATGGCGGTATATGGACAATGGACGACCTCCAGATACCTATGAATTCAAACGTGTTGTTTTTGGAGTGAATTGCTCCCCTTTCTAGAATTGTATAAACAGATGTCAGAGCTCCTTCGTCGGGCA
Source organism: Bimastos eiseni (assembly GCA_959347315.1). Taxonomy (NCBI): domain Eukaryota; kingdom Metazoa; phylum Annelida; class Clitellata; order Crassiclitellata; family Lumbricidae; genus Bimastos; species Bimastos eiseni. Next base: position 44,494,339 of record OY365806.1, read on the forward strand.
GATATGCATGCTCAAAAGTGGTTGTCGAATTCGGGTGAAGTATTAAAAAAGATACCACAAGAAGATCAAATGACGGAATTAGAAATTGAAGGTGACCATCTCTATGGAGCAAAAACACTTGGTATAAAATGGTTAGCACGTGAGGACGTTTTCACATTTCGTTTCAAATTATGTGAAGAAAGATTTGTTAGCACCAAGCGGAATGTGTTAAAAAAAGTTGCTTCTCTATTTGATCCGTTAGGCTTCTTGGCCCCATACATTGTTCAAGCTAAGATGCTATTGCAAAAGATGTGGCAGTGTGGTTTGGATTGGGTTCTTCTGAACAATTTATTATGCTGTTATTTTGGAATTTATTACAGTAATATGGACTGCATATTCCTGTAACTTAATCGCATGATCTGAATGCTGTCTGAGTTTCTCAGTTGCTTATATACACCAATAATGTAACATGTGCTTATGTGTAAATATGAATACTCAGGACACTACAGGTTATTTTGTTATACTGCAAATGAACTACCATTTTTGTTCTATGTTCCTGAGGTGACCCTATCTGAGTGGGTCTATGGCCTTTTTTGAATTAAAAGGATTCTATGCTGGAAATGTATAATGCAGTATTTGTAGACAATGTCAATAATGAGGATGTATTTGAAATTGGGCTGCATATTTCTGATTGAGTGTAACTGTTTTCAGGTTAGAATGGTGGTTGTCATCAGTCTGAAATGTAATTTTGATCAAGTTTCTACAATTGGTCCTATCTGATTAGGGTTTCCAGAGCTGTCGCCTTGCAAAGTCACTTTTTGGGTTAATTTTCTTCATTGCAGATTATAGATTTGATGTATTCTGGATTGGCCAGTATAGTAGCAAACTGTAGCATCGCATGACATGCCACAATCCCAGTGATTGTGATTTTGCTTCCGATCTGGTTAGGTTAAGGGATCAATCATTGAGACTGTGAAGCCTGTGAAGGACGTACAATAAGATCTGAATTGTGTCTGTCAGGTTCTTGCAAACTGTGTAGCTATGGGTAAGAGCTAATAAGCCCAGATTCGTAAAAGCATGCTTACTATGGTAAATGTCTCACTTATTTGCAGCTATGAAAGCCCATTTGAATGATTGTAAAACATTCTATCTTCATTTGTGTAATATGTAAATAAAATTCTGTGCATTAGCTTCGTAATCAGGGAAAGGCCAATGTTTCAAAGCTTGTCCTGACCGAGGATGAACATGGAGATATTCTTCGACAGCTGTTCGAGTAAGCAATTCACTGCGGATTGAAGTTTTATTGTGATCCCTTCTGCTTGTGTCTTTGAGTTTGTGTGACTAGACACTTATATAGCACCTTCACATTCTTAGTCATTATAGAAGTTGCTCCTTACTAGCCACAACGTTGTTAGAGTAGTTTAGTCTATAAAAATATAAATGTTGGAATATTAAATCAACCCTAGAAATTTTACCTACTCTGGCCAATTTCTCAAGCACTGTTACATTTGAATAGTAAATGTATTAAAAATTATAGCGCTTTATAAGAACCTGTAAAAATGGCTGCATGTATGGATTTAGATTTAGTTCTACACAGATGAAACGTAAAGTAATCAGAGAATGTACATTGTACATCATGGCGATTGTGAGGTAAAAGCTGTTCAGTACTTTGCCTTACCCCACACGTCCTCCCTTACCCCACACGTCCTGCCTTACCCCACACGTCCTCCCTTACCCCACACGTCCTCCCTTACCCCACACGTCCTGCCTTACCCCACACGTCCTCCCTTACCCCACACGTCCTCCCTTACCCCACACGTCCTCCCTTACCCCACACGTCCTCCCTTACCCCACACGTCCTCCCTTACCCCACACGTCCTCCCTTACCCCACACGTCCTCCCTTACCCCACACGTCCTCCCTTACCCCACTCGTCCTCCCTTACCCCACACGTCCTCCCTTACCCCACACGTCCTCCCTTACCCCACACGTCCTCCCTTACCCCACACGTCCTCCCTTACCCCACACGTCCTGCCTTACCCCACACGTCCTCCCTTACCCCACACGTCCTCCCTTACCCCACACGTCCTCCCTTACCCCACACGTCCTCCCTTACCCCACACGTCCTGCCTTACCCCACACGTCCTCCCTTACCCCACACGTCCTCCCTTACCCCACACGTCCTCCCTTACCCCACACGTCCTCCCTTACCCCACACGTCCTGCCTTACCCCACACGTCCTCCCTTACCCCACACGTCCTCCCTTACCCCACACGTCCTCCCTTACCCCACACGTCCTGCCTTACCCCACACGTCCTCCCTTACCCCACACGTCCTCCCTTACCCCACACGTCCTCCCTTACCCCACACGTCCGCTGTGAAAATCACGGCTCATTGTATAACCAGTTGCTGTGCTTTGTATATATTTTGATGCTATACAATTTAAATAAATTACCAATATTTGTTTATATTGTAACATGGTTTAATTTTGTGTATGATATTTATTCAGTGCTAAGCTGCCTGGTGCTTTGAGAAGTGGTGTGCCCAGCCAGATGCTCATACTCTATGAGTTGTCGAGGTTTGTTCATTGACAAAAGATTATTTAGGCTCTTTATTCAGATCTGTCACAATATAATTGTATTTGTTATTAATTTATTTTGATATATTGTAATTGATTATTGAGATTAATTTATTTAATGTAATCGTGGTTGATATAATTTAGCCATTTAACGACCAGCCAGATTGGTTTTCCATACATTTTAATACATGCTGGTCATTAAAGCGTTAACTTATTATGCTATTTTTAATATTTTGTAATTAATTATTGGTACCAATTTATTTAATGTTATTCAATTTTTAAAAATTATTAATTTTATTGGTACAAATTTATTTATTGTGCATATGTACACCCATTCACCACACCCAAAAACTTCTGGGAGCACTTGTGACTAGATTCGTAGAAAGTGTGTGGTCTAAGTGATAGTGGATTGATGATGGTGATTTATCATTGATTGATGAGCGTGGATTGACCATGGTTGATTGATGAGTTATAATTGCACTTTGACAATGTCTTTTACAGTGTGGTTGAGATCCTCAAGTTGTTCAGTCATACATCTGAAGAGCTGAAGTTGGCCGTTCAGCAGCAACTCGATCTGTTCAACTCTCAAGACACATACTGGACGGTGAGCAGAAGAGCTTTTGCTAAAATACTGAAATTGATTTTTATTGTGTTGGCGGCATGTTGAATAGGAACTGTTAGTAGACAGACGGCAGATGAACTTGTACGTATAATTAAAAGTAACTATGACACATTGTGACAGGTTTTGCTGTGATCATTTTGTGATGCACCCTTTCAATCAACTTTGTGATTGAAGCTGTACAAATTGTTGTTTTGCATTACATATCCTTATGATAATGTCATTATATTACAATGTTACACTGACAGTTTTACATGTGAACTGACATACAAATAACTGAAATAAAATGTTTATTAGGGAGCGAATGAGCTGGAGACAGACACATGGTCATGTGATCTTGAACAGGAATTACGACAGACTTTCAACGACCTGAAGAAGAAGAGGTGCGTCCAATAAACGATCAACTACTTCGTCTTGTAAACTTTACTTTACCCTAAGTTATCTTAATATATTATATCTTACTCGACCTTCCTGCTCTCACCTTACTTCACTACATCGCATTGCTATAGTTTATCGTTGTGCCTCGCTGTCATCTTACAGCACCTTGCTTTTGCAGGGAGTGTGCTCTTATTCAGATTAAGAACACATCCTTTTGTGAGACTGCTCGTCTGGTTGAGGAAATTGAAGACATCGAGGAAATGCTGGTGGCAATGGAGACTCGTTTAGAGCAGAGCATGGACAGGGAATCTGCCTCTGGTATGCATGACTCTACACATTTACATGGATTTATTTCATTATACAGCAGCATTGAGTTGGTAACACAAAGTCATGAGTAAGACTGTCAAAAAAATGTTGAAATAAAGACCCGGGTACCCGACCGCACGGATATTTTTTTAGGAAATGTAGAAAATTGTTTAGGTAAAATCGCGCATTTTTACGGAATTTCGGGTACCCGAAAACAGATTTCCTTACCCGGGTAGTCAGCTTCAGTCAGGTACCCGGATACCCGTTGACAGCCTTAGTCATGAGGGCTACACGTTGAAAGGGATAAAATGTCAAGTTTTAACATCACATTGCAATTATTTTACAGAGCAGTAACCAGTACACATGTGACATAACATTTGTGATTAAGATATTGGGTATTAAACTACTAATGGCATGTAAACAATGAGTGTGTAAAAGAGTCCACTATGTACAACTGTGTTACTTATTTATTTATTGTTTGTTGGGTGCATGATAGTTTTGTGTTTTGGATTGTTGACTTAACGTGTATATTCTGAGATTTCTGTTCTGATAGCAACACCTAACAGACTTAGCTTTAAAATGAGTACATCAGCAATATGCTGTTGTTGGTGGGAGGACTTGTGTTGGTCCCTTTACCGATAGTGGTCTCAAATTCACACATGCTATAGCTGTGTTTCAGCACTTTGGAGAAGTTCTTAAAAGGTGTTATGTAAATGTTTGGATGCATATTTATGTACATACATACATAATATACATGCACTCACATAAATAAATGTAATATAATACTATACATAATATTGTATATATACATGCATTCTGATGCTCCATATGCTTGCTTTGGCAATTTGAAATATTTGCATAATGGTCCTGTTGTACATAAAATATGTTATCATCCTTATTACATTGTCTTTCAGTGTTGAGTTTTGGGTCACGGAATGTTCCACTAGTGGAACATCAAGTCCGATTGGATGTCAAGCAGAAAGGAGCTCAATCATCATCTTCTGCCCCTAGGGTAGGAACTTAAAGTGTCAATTGCCTCTAAATTGCCACTGGAGAAACAAATGATTATATTGCATTTTCAGTGTCTCAGATGATTGTGTGGCGCAGTGGCCGATCGGTAAGAGCGGTTGGCCTGTATTGTTCAGTGTGCGCTGAGTGAGCGGGTTCGCCCCTCGTCCGAGACGTCAGTCACTGTGTAGGGACCTTGAGCAAGTCTTTTGCGCACAATTGCTCTGCAATACAACTGCAATTGCGCTGTCGAGGCGTGTGCACTTCTGAGCAAAAGATGTTGGAAGAAGTGCGATATCAAATTTCATAATGAAATAGATTATATAGTGTTGTCAGTGTCTCTTAGGACAATATTACGTAATCTAATCTTCTGTTAGCTTATCTAAGATTATCTAATCTAAGATTGTAATTGCTGCCATAATCTTCTGTTAATTTCCGTAAGCTAATTAGACCTGAGCTGAAACTATTTAATCTTGTATTAGTTTACTGAAATATGTAGTTTCTAACTTTATCTGCTTGATTATAATTATTATCATCATATATTAATTTCTGTTGTCTAATGTAGTATTATTTTTCTTGTCTACAGTTAGCTTAACTAAAAGGGTTCTGTTATTTTTTCCAGAGCATTAGCAGCAGTAGCGATATGTTGGGGCATTCATCGTCAATTTCACGTTCACTTTTATCGACGACCAATGAAGAAATTTCACAAGCCGTTGTTAACAGTTCGACTCATTTGGGAGCAATATCACTTCCTGTTTCATCAGCTGGGGTATCAACTCTTGGAGCATATCAACTGCCCAGTTCGTCTGCTCATTCAGGCAGAATTTGCAGCCAGCCACCGTTGACCCATGACTATGCTAATGTGCCCCCTCGTAGCATGGCATTAATGTCACTAGGTGACATTCTGCCAGAAATGCCAGGTTTTGCCACTGCTCAAAGTTTACCCAGCTCTGCTTCTCTTTCTTACTCAACTGGTCATCAGGTTCCCATCAACAATGGTCTTGTTTCAAATCTTCCAATTATCTTGAACAATTCAATTCTGCCTGGCTTCAACCCCCTCCTGTATAATCCTATGCTCCTAGGATCCATGCCCTACCCATCTTTAGGTCCATGCTATATCCCTGGACCATATCAAATGAATGGACATCTGTCTACTCCTGGATTGTTGCCGTCCCTCAGCGTCTACACGAGACTGGCCAGTGGTAGGTTTTCCAGCGGTTTAACTCTCCCAAACACTTTCTTTACAGGAAATCCAAATTTTCCAAATATGCCTCATTAATGAGCACCTTGTAGGAAACTTGAGAAATGTTTAAATTCTGTGCAACATGCAATGGCTTACAGTTGAAATGATTTGCTTTATAAGTTAATGGCCAGAACTGTTTCGTGAGGCTTGCTGTGATTTTCTGGATTTGTTTTTAACTGGATGCTATGACATTGGCTGAAGCATTTAACCCTAAAACAACAAGTGAGTTTGTAATGTATTTATTACCCAAACACTCGATTGATTAGTGTTGTCAGGCAGATGTTCTGCTGATCTTTGGATGAAGGTGTGTGGATATGTGTGATTGTGCCCCGCTTCAATTCATTTAACTTGTTTATTGAATTTTAATGCTAAATAAATCATGAAATTTTATGTTTTTTCCAAAAACGTGCGCAGACTGTCATGTATACGTATATAAGACAGGGTAACACCCACATTTGTTTAGTGTTTAAATGTCTCAGAAGAAACTGGTTAAAAGTGTCTAAATTTCTTAGAAACATGACCTGGGGTTGAAAGGTCATAACAGCCGAGTCATAAACTTAACCAAGGCAATCTCCAATAGGGCATTTTTAACAATCAACTTGCTTTGTAACTCCTTTACCAGTGACTTTTTACCTTTCCTGGCTGTATTTCACTGGATATTTGTGCAGTTGTTCTGCGATACTGCTGATCATGTTTTTAAGCCATTTTGTTTTGAGCCATTTATAATGCTCATTTTGTGTGTTTGTTAATTTGTTCAGCAGTCAACTGGAGTTGGCATTTCAACATTTTTTTAGAGAGTTGAATGGTATAGTTTATAGTTTTCTTTAAAGAGATACCACCGAGTCTCTTGCTGTTCTGTGTTTCTCTTCTATTTTGTTGATTGTTTTTAATTTCTGTCTGCATTGTGCTTTGCCATGTCTCAGATTGCAAACAGTTAAAGACACGTCATTTAATTAAAACAACATGTAATTTCGAGCTTAACTTATGCTTAGTGCAATAATACAAATTAATTAATTAATATGGCTACCTGTTTCTTAGATTGGCATAGTAGTTCATCCATAATTAAACTATTAGTTATCATGCATAAGGGCGATTATTTACGTTGGATTATGATGATGGCCTGATGATTAGGTTGGCAAATATATTTTTCTAAAACAGATGCATTAAGATTAGTTTGGTGGTGTCTTATTAAACTGCAAATGTATGGACTTCATGTCTGGTCTGTGTTGACAGGCTTACCAGTATTATGATGGATTTAAGCATTTATGTATAATACCTTGTATGTATGCATAAAGGTGCTATATAAATGCCCTTGGTGTTGTAGTAATCAAATATCAGTTAAACCGTTTACTAAGTTTTATTTTGACTGTAACAGGTATAACATACACTATTTTAATATAGTTATTTTATGCAGCAGACAACTGATTAAGCGTTCACAATGTAACCTGTAGGTCTGTTTTCAATTTCTACTTAGGTGGTCATTTAGGAAATATTTCGTGCTCAGTTGTATTGCACCATCGAGTGACTATCGGACATTATATGATGTCACTATATAAAAACAAATAACTGGGTGAAATATGATAATACTCTACAACATCATCATAGAATCTGTGGGCTGAAGCCTGTAGGTGTCCAATGCAAGGTGGAATGAGTAGGTGGCACTTCGTAAGACATCCTAGAACTGGCCGTGTAGCACGGAAGAGAACATGTGAAGATAATGCCTACTTTAAAGACATTTTTCTTTTCCTCATTGCAGTTTTTTTTTAGAAGAGCAGAAACTGTATAGTAATAGGAATGGAATGTTGTAGATCTGCAGGGCATAAATAGATGAATTTGAGAAAGCCTGGGACTGGACCAAGTAATTATCTGCTGTGAAGACAGATTGAAATGACCACCATAGGTTTGTTTCGACACCGTGATGAGACTGTCGACGACCTATCTCAACTGCTTTCTCCAATGACAACCAGATCCTTCACGTTAATGTTACATTCTCTTTTTACGGTCATCTGGCTATAGGTCACCATAAGGAGGCTTTTGAGGCATACTAGGCTTGTATACGAACTGCTTCAAACCGATCAATTCTGGACCAGCAACTGGTTTTAAGATTTTTAGAGAAAACATGGATGCATTTTACTATACACTATTTTAAGTCCTAACTTCAAATTACATATTAAATATAGAAAGTGTAAGTAAGTCTAAATGTTACAATCTCTCCTAGATTGCAATCTGTTCTACACTATTTTCCAGCCTCTTATGCCTCTGCCTCCATTTTCCACTTCCATTTTACACAAAGCTTGATAATTGCAACACCCTCTTACTCAACCTAACTGAATCCAACCAAATTACGCATTTGCAAACTAAACTCGTAGGCTGGTGACTGGTGAGTTGCTATTATGGTTATTAGAAGTCGAATCTCGGCAGAGCCGTGAGCTGTGGCAATGTCCCGGAGAAGCAGTTAGCATTCCCCAGTTGATTAGTCACCGAAATCGGCTGGAATAAGTATGGGATAATAGTTTGTGTCACAGATATGAACTGCAGCCATTCTCTATACCAAGCGCAGTTGGTTTCCAAGGCGACCGTTACTACGGCATGGAAGGTGGTGATAATGAAATGTTTCATTCTGATGTGCATTCTTCGGGTCCGCCAGCGCCGATGAATGCATGGACAAGATGGCATAGATGTTGGGTATCGTCACACCTCATGCTAGGCAGGCATTGTTGACTTCTCCAAGAGGCAAGTGTGACACCGTTTGGTCGGTTTCCATCGTCTCTTGAGAGGTTATTATTATCATCGTCATTATCATCCTCATTATGTTGGACCAGAATATAATAGTGGATGACAAGAGTTATAGAAATTCAAACGCAAATGTAGAGTGCACAAGTTTCAAGACAGAAAATTAGTAGTCATCACAGACTTTAGGTGACCTAAGTAAGCCCAGAGCCCTGTGTGATACTCCCATTAACATTACAATAGGCCAAGAATTGGCCGTGGAACTTAGCACAGTGCCGACGGTTTTGCAATAATGGAGCAATCAGATAATATCATAGATTCATAATAGAACAAGTTGCGTTATATAGGCAAGTGTGCATAACCGTATTTTCCATTCGTTCCCAGTCGCTGGGGTCCACCAGACGCAACCCGTCGGGGAGCCGATGTTTTCCAGTAGGCGGCTTCGACCTTGCCCTCATCCACACCTCGTTTCTTCCTGAAAAATTGCTTGTGATTAGTAAGGACCTATAGGTCTACAAATTATTATGTTGATTGTATAATAATAGTAGTTTGTTTGTCAGTTCTATGAAGAAATATCGCGGTTCTAGCGGATTTGTCAGACCATCTAGCGGTATTGTCATAAGACGGTAGCCGACGCATAATTGCATTATAATAATTCTTGCTGAGAAAGTGAGAAGACAAGGTGGTAAGGATTCATTTTTATCGATTTTTTCCTAAACGTCTCAAGTCACGAAAGAAGATATTCCGCGGTTGTGAGTCTTTATACCCCCGCTAAAAAGATTTTTGGTTTTCACTGGAATAAAATAGTGCATCTTTTTATACCGACTTCTTTCCCTTGGGCATGGATATTGGAGACTGGCGTCTAATGTTCATCCATCCATCAATAGCTCTATGGGCTCAATGTGTAGGTGTTCAGTACTTTGCCGATGATCTGTCTCCATTCGGCCCATTTCTGCCTGCTCAGTACGTGAATCTCGTCATTGTCCCACTCGTGGATGTCTTCCAGCCATTCTCTGCATAGTCGACATTGGTCGCCCGCTCATTGGTCTGCCCTCCATCGACCCAAATACCACATTCTTTACCAGACATTGGTCTTCCATTCTGCGGATTTGACCGAATAGGTTTAGTTTTCCATCCATGATGCGTTGTACTATGTTTCTTTTGTTGCCTATTTTCTTTTTGATCTTTCCGTTTGAGATTTTCTGTTCCTAACGCATTCTTAGAATTCGCCTATAACATTTCATCTCAAACGCCAATAGTCTGGCAGAATTTCATGATCTCAGCAACGAATTCAGAGACTGTCCTCTTATCCTGTCTTCTGACTCTCCAGGTTTCACAGGCATGCATCAAGACACTAAACACACTTGATCGGACGATATTCACTTTTGTTCTTCTGCTTATTTTTGCTCCTCTATAATGCTTTAGACATCTAGCGTGGCATAGCATAATATATACCATGTGATGCAAAACTGTCATGAAACGAAATAGGTGCAAATTGACAAAATAGTTGCTGCTTACAGTAAATACTTTAGATGCGAATTGGTGTCAGTATGGGGACCTTTCTTATGGCTCAGTATAGGATATCTTGGCAATGGAACAGAACTGTGCAAAATCAGACAATAGCAATTAATTTCTGGGGGTATATTTGCCATCCTGTTGGCTGGACCTAGTACTCAGTTTAATTAAGGTATCAGACTTGTCTGAGGATGACTCAGAATAAAACTGTCTCATAATCTGGTTTTTTTCTAGGAAAACACATTGTCAACCATTTTGAAACTTCATTCAGATTAAAGATGAGCAAATTTCAGGAAGGACTCCAGACTCAGCGGCAGTTGGTGGAACAGCTCCGCATTGAGGCAGCTGTGCACCGGATGACGGTCTCTGAATCCGTTGCTGAGATCATGAAATTCTGCCAGCAGCGTCAGGATGAAGATGTCCTGATGAAGGGATTTGCAAAACAGAATGATAATCCTTTCAAGGAAAAGGGTGGATGTCTGATACTCTGAGCAGCAGTGAAAATTCCTGTTCAGTGCTCACGATCAGTGTCATGGACAATTTGCATCAAGTTCTAGTTCATATTTGTTTTTTGCTGTTGTCTAGTTCTGTGCATAAAGGCATACATGTTGCCATACATTTATGACATACAAGCCCAGTGTTGTATTTAAATTTTAATCATCTCTTTGGTCGTGAAAATCTTGATCTTTCGGCCAAAGTTGCCTGGAAATGAAGTGTCAGGTTCCATTCAGAGCTGCCTAGTTGAACAACACTGTAGTTGCTGTCTTCAGATTTCGTTGTTTACTGTACAATATGTGCCATGAAGGAAGTGCCACTGACCTAATGATTACATGAAGAATGAAGCAAGTCATTCATGAACGTTTATGATAGCAAGGATTAATTTTAAGAATATTTATTTAAGTTATAGAAATTCTGTTAAACTTTAATTTTCTTTTAAAACCATCAATTGATATGAAATATTTTACCATTTCACCTTAACTTCGGCTTCTTCTGGTCGTCAATCTCTTTGCTCGGCCTCTAGAGGCGACTTTGTGGTTCCACACGCTCATACCGCAACCAGGCAAAATAGAGCTTTTGCACTTGTGGGTCCCTGTGTGTGGAACAACCACCCATCTGACCTGCACTCTCTCCTGCGCGACCTGTCTGGCTCTTTCTATAAACTTCTCAAGTCTTTCCTTTTTGACTGGGTCGGGATCGCCTCTGAATAGTTATCTTGAAGAGGCGCTATATAAATTGCATTGATTGATTGATTTAACACAATACTTCACTGCAAGCTAATAAGATAATTATGTTGCTGGTGAATATGTACTGGGTGGTTCCAGTTGGTAGATATTCAGTTCAGATATTGTGCTGGTGTTGTGTCATTTTCATGTCAACATATTGTAAACAGAAATGCTACGTTTTTTGCATCGGGTTTCTCGTTGCCAGGACTCCAATAAAAAAAACAAATGTTTTTGGAAATATTACCTTGTAGAGGTGAAACTGGTTTAGTAGTTTTGTAATAATTGCTTATTTCCTTTGGTAATGATCATTGATGGTGAAAAATAGAATAACCCATTTTCTGTAAACCCGACGTGCTTCAAATTCACAGAGATTGAAGTTGATATATTGAAGCACTTTGTAGATTTATACATCACATGTTTGAGTAACTTTTATTAACATTTTTTATATTTATTGTATCTACAAGTGCAATGTTATCTGCTTTCAAATGATATTTATTTGGTTTTGAATCACCTCATAGTATTCTCAATGTTTACTTTTGTTGTAAATTAACGATTCAGGATTGTTTCACATGTTTTAATTTAAGAGTTTTTGAAGTTTTTTTAAATTTGCCAATAACCATTATCACAAACCCAGTGGATATTACATCCATCCATGAAGGTGTTTTCTGTAGGACAAGTATTCCTAGATCTGAACGGAAATTTTACACCGTTTAATGAAATTAGTTATCTTTAATCTCTTATCAATGGTGTGTGTTAGTTATTGTCAACTAATTACAATGTATCAACAGTTTGTAAAAGCGATATTCGACTGGACTTTGTTTCATAGCAACTTTGCATTTATATTTTGATAATGTTGCAAATTTTCCATGTAACCAATGGTGAATGAAGTTGTCAGAAGTCTTGTCTACTGCTAGTAGCAGAAGAAAGTTATTGATTGGTGCAACTATAACAACAGTGAAGAGAAGGAGGAGCAGAGATGTAATCAACGTTTATAAGATAGTTGCTGGAAAGAAAATCATTACAGTGGGAAAAGTTCTTTGAATTGACTCATACTCGAAAACACTGGTATAAATTACGTAAGAAGCCAACATTAGGGCAGAAATTTTTCAGTGCAAGAGTTGTAGACTTTTGTAGACTAGTTAGAGTGGTTGGATGATAGAAATGTCTCGATGGATAGTATCGTAGCTATTAATAGAAAGCTAGGAAAATTTGGCTTTTAAACATGTTTCAGGTTAATTGCAGTGTTTTCAACACGGACTAAACATCTTGTGAACCACTTCAACCCATTGTTATGTTATGAATTTCTTCACAGTATGGTAATCTGGCTAAGTGGGAAGACCCAAATCACAGCGTCACTCCTTCAACATGAAACGCAGAAACTATGAACTACTCCTGTTAACCGAATTTAACCTATCCTCTTTTTTACAACTGCAGGTGTTTACATTTTTATAAGCTACTGTTCTGCATACATAACTCATTGGGTATGGACTCATAATGTAATACACAGTGCACAATTAATTGGCTTTCTCCCAATGTGATAATAAATGTAAAAGGTATTCAAATAAAAAAATGTGAAGATGTTGCCATCAAAATTGTAGTTAACATCCTATGCTATCCAAGCATTTGAAAACTTAGAATGCTGTGCTTTTACTAAAATAGGCCCACGTTTATTAATGCGATTTGCAATAAATGAGCAATCACACGCACAGAAGCGACACACTACTACATCATCATGCCTTAATTACTTGAGACATCGCACTGAAAATATGGTTGTTAGTCACATTGAACATACTACGCACAGCACTAACGACTGAAGCGGTGTTTGTAACACTGTTTACTAACCATTGGACAAAAATGTGCAACGATTTGAAAGATTTTGGAACATAAGTATCCAGCACATACTATGCATGTTGCAACTGTTCAAGTAACAAAAGTTTAAAGCAAAGGCCAATAATGCAACTTGAAGGAAATCATCAAGTACCATATGCTTTTAATCATTACTAAAGGTCTGACTAGCTGTAGAATTCGAGCACAAATTGTTGTTTTGAAGTTTGTTTCTGCAGATGGAAGAGTAAATTGATGTTGCCATTTTCTTCAGTCATTCAAAGACAGACCATACTGTGCATATACATCTTTAGTGGTGACACCTTGTTGAACAGCTACAACAGAATGATCCAACCTATTAAAATATATTGTATTTATCATTCTAAGGAATAAAATCACTTTACTATCATGAAAATCTTGTTTATAAAAGGCTAAAATTATAATTAGTTACCACATGGCTACCCAAACTTAACCGTTGTCTAGACCAGTTCAGACTATGATCATATACAGCTTGTCACCATGTAAAAACAAAATAATTTGCAGATCTGCAAAATAACTTTAAGATGCAACTTTGTTCACAGTAGAAATTCTGAAAATACATATATAAGAATTATTGATCAAATTCTGATCAACTTACTTTGCGAAAATAATACAGAAGAACAATCAACATGGATGCATCTCCAGGAGACTACTAGGTGTGTTGCTTCCACAAGCTACTAACTCAAGTGAAGAGAGTCACAGTAATTGCTACTCCTACATAACTACATGAAGTATAGTAATGTGGGAGCAATTTGGAAAATGTTCAACCTCTAAGACAATATAATACACCAGTTATTTAATAATTGCCTCCAAAAAATTTCAGAAGTGCACATCAAAACTAGACAGTCATCAAGAGTCATAAATTAGACTGGATGAGGTAAGTTTTCAGTTTAGAGGGAGAGAAAGTCTCACTAAGAGAGTTGCAAACATGAGGAGGTAGAGTTTTCGTGATGGGAGGGTCGGCAGCAACAGTGAACAACTGCTGGCCAAAGACGAGATGTGTACCAGAAGCAACATACTTCCCAGCAGATGCTGATCGAAGAGAGGAGCGGCCTTTAACAGTGTTACAAGGTGTAACCAAGAAAGAAAAGTAGGATGGCAGATGATCTGTGCATGATAGAGCTGTACTGAGATCACTTTTTGCTCATTTATGTTGATAACATTGCCTATGGCTCATTATTGAAATAGCCAACACCAATTATGAAGTCAATTATTTTGAAATTTTATAGTAACTTTTTGGTCTTTTTTCTATTTATAACAATTATTGTGCAAAAACAAAAATTATTTTCAGCATTTTTGCTGGCTGCAACAGGACATTAAGTGGACGAGCTATTACATGGTATTGTATCAGTACAGCCCTAGCATGTGCCGTGCTCAAAGTTCTGGATTTATATAGCTACATAAGGCATGTCAGAGAACTTTACTAAATTTGAGAAACTAACCAATCCTGCCCAGCAGCATCTGCCCAATGTCTTTAATTTCATTATAGTCATGTAACTTTTGGATATGATCTTTCAACTCCTCTGCTTGGTATCCTCTAAAGAAAACAACATTTATACCAGTGGCAGTTCTACAGGAGGGGCCACACAACCCCTTGATACTCAGACCCTCCAATTGGTACAGGCCACATTGAAATTGAAAGATATCTCAGTCATAAACATATGGGGAAGAATTTATATATAATATTATATATATTTTACATATATCCAGATTTAAAAGAAGACATTGAATTGTAGATTACACTTAACATTTTGATTACCATAAAAAGCCTAAGAAATGTTTACAACACAAGTCGACAAAGTTTTGATTATTGCAAAGAAGTGGTAAAATGATATTTATAAGTAAGACCTTGTGAGTTCCTTGGAAACTGCTAGGATAACATAATTTCAATCTTACAGTGCGATTAGTGATTCAATTTCTTTGTCCAGAAGCATTTCTTTTGCTCGAAGGGCATCAATTTCCTGCTGTAGGCTGATACCCTCATCTTCAAATGAAATTTGGGGCGAGTTTTCATCCAACTGCTGCAGCTGTGAAGACATAAAAATAGGAATGCAAAGCCCTACTGTCAAACATTACACAAAAGCCACTCGTAAATTAAGCTGTTTACCTGTAAAACATATTACACCAGTCTGACATTAGGCAACAACAACATGAATACCAGTATGATAGTCTTTATGATTACTATTATAATTACAGTGCAAAATACTCAAGACAAAAACATATAATACAAAATATCAATTAGGACAAAAATAAGAGCGCAATCCAGTCCGATGTCATTGCCTTTTTCATGTTAAATCATTCTCTCAAAATGAGACCGATATGATAAAAATAAATTATTTCGAGTGAAACTAGTTTCAACTAGCAGCCTGTTGCATTCATAATACATATACACGTCGCAATGTGTCAATTGCTGCTGGTTAAGTCCGTCCCATTATGTGTTTCTGGCAGGCACATTGCATATCATGGCTCTCTTCATTTCTGATTTACACAGTCATTATAATCATGAATATCACAGTTATGATAACTCATGCTAATAAATGTTTGAATTAAACCAGTTTTATTCAATTGCCAAACTATAAATGTACTCATTTTTTCATATAGCGACTATAATAATAATAATTGAGCAAATTAATAACATGAGATCCTTCACCACCAGGGATGTGGTCTCGAGACCATGGTCTAGGTATCAAGACCGAAATGCATCGGTCTTCGTCTCCGTCTTGGTTTCGAATGCGTCGGTCTTGGTCTTAAAGGAACAGTCTTGGGATTAGTCTCCGTCTTAAATTAGCGTTCATGGTCCTTTACTGTATCAGAGCAATTTCTTAAATATTTGTCGGTTATTTTCGATTACTAGAGACACCCGATGTTTAGGCCCTACACGATTGTTACTATGGGCAGAAAAAATGCATTTGCAACCAAGACAGGAATCTAAAAATTTGCTTTCACAAATTTCAAGATTTGGCAACTATTTGGTTGGCCATGTGTAGACACTGCTAACTTACAATTCCGGGGTCTGTGGTACAAGTACACCATTCAAATGGAATGTTAATCCACTTGTCCAGATGTTCAGTACTACTATAAATTATTTATAGTGTGATATTCTTAGGCAGAAGCCTAGGGCTGAACCCGCAAAAGCTCAGAGTGGCCGGTTTAGTTTTCTGCACCATTATTAAGATTAGTATTCTTCAGCAATGAAATTAATGCTTTGAGCATGTTATTCCGTTTTAGCGTCTTAATAAATTGAATTTATAAAAAAGAGTATCGGTCTTGGTCTTGGATCATCGGTTTCGGTCTCAGACCACTCGGTCTTGGACCTCTCGGTCTTGAGTTTTTGGTCTCGTACCCAACACTGTTCATCACCAGTCCACCACTTCCCATTTGAATAGCTGCCCTGCCATTCAACATCCAACATTCAACAGATGATGCCAGCCTGATATGAAATTCTTCGAAAAAGGCAACTATCGAAATGTGAACCAACATCCAAATGCATTAAAATGCCTTAAATAGAGTATGGTCTAACCAATTAGCTAACCAGGCCAAACTGGAATCAGAAACAATCTTTTTTAGCCGACATTTTAGATACCACCTATTCTGGATACCTACTGGAGATTTGAAAGCTGCAGAAAGACGTCTTGATGGATTCTTTGAATTCCTGATGACATAAATATCACAGAATATACATTGATTTTTAAAAGCTTGAAACAAATACAAATGTTAACTGTAAATGGTAATTATTGCAGCAATTAGACATCAGCCATGATCCGAATTCAACATAAAAAACACAAATCATGAGCATTATTTGTATTACACTAGTAAATTTTATTTACTTTTTGAACATTTCTGAACATTCTGGATTTCCTTGAGTAGGTCTAAGATCTAAGCACATTATTCAGATGGTCACATGACTGATAACTGCTCTTTAATTTGGAACAATTCTCACTAGATGTATAATTATATGGGGAAGATGAACAAAAAATGTTCATATGAAATGGGAGGTTATCAGGAAGAAGAGAAAATACTGGCAGGAATGTTATAAAGCTTTATAAAGCTGATGCTATGTGGTCTCGAGACTGCGGTCTTAGTCTCGAATGCATCGGTCTTGGTCGAGACTGTGTCAGTCTTGGTCTTAAAGGAATGGTCTTGGGATTGGTCTCGGTCTTAGGTTAGCGTTCTGGGTCATTTGCAGTATCAGAGCGATTTCTTTGATAATTGTCGGTTATTTTAGATTATTATAGACACCGGATGTTTAGACCCTACGCGCTTGTTATCGATTTACGATGTGCGGACCACCTATACATTGTTAGATAATTGTCCTCTACCATAGTTAGTTCATGATGCCAATATATCTAACTTGGTATACACTCTATGTATTCTCTTGGGTATTATAATAAGCTACTACTACCTTCTACTGTTATATTTGCATTTAAATATCCTTTTACTGATAAAGGGTAAATAGGAGTGGTTCTCTTTAAGGAGTGGCTATACCTTTATAATGCTGATGCTATATGGGAAGGAGCAGAGCGTCTTTGGCTGAGGGTTAACCCTCAGCCAAACATGTATGACCTATGTTTTCAGAGACTGTGTTCTCATGTGGGGTATTTTCAAGCCACACCTTTCTGGGGGGACCTTCTTTTCTTAATAACACTTTTGAAATCATACCTAGACAACTTGTACCATTTATAGTAGTATGCAACAATATACACATTACTAGGGACAAAAGTTGCATTTGCAATGGAATCAGCCATTTCAAAATATGCCTTCACAAATCTAAAGGTTTTGGAACAATCTAATATTATGTGGTGGGTCACGTGTAGTCACTGTTAACCTACAATTCCGAGTACAAGTAGGCCTACACCATTCAAATGGAACGTTAATCTACTTGTTCAGATGTCTTAAAGTATTTACCTATCATAGGCCTATAATAGACTCTACATATACTTAGTATACGTTAAGTAATTTATATAGTGTGATATTCTGAGCCAAGGGCTGAACCCACAAATGTTCAGACTGGCCGGTAAAACTGTTTTCTGGGCCATTATTAAGATAAATATTCTTCAGCAATAAAATTAATTTTTAAGCGTCTTATTCGTTGTAGCATCGTAATAAATTGAATTGTTTATAAAAGAAAGAGTATCGGTCTTGGTCTTGGACCTCTAGGTCTTGGTCTCGAGCTTTTGGTCTCGTGCCCAACACTAAATACTGGTACCGAAAGTGAATGAGTGACTAAGAAAGGGGACTTGAGGAGTGAAAATGCAGAAGAGTTCAAGACCAGAAAACGCTGCAGCCGGATTCAGCGACCTTTTTATCGAGAAACTCAACTTGCTCCAAACCAAACAATATTTATCCAGCAACTGTGTGGACCTATTGGCATCAAAATTCTGCATAGATATCTTCATCTCTTCAAATAACATAGCAGAAATAAAGATTTCATTATTTGCAAAGAAAACGCTGCACCTGAGCTGTGTGGACTTATTGTAGAGCTGTATCGATTATATCGGACCGATTATAGATATATCAGCAATATCAGATATTGGCAAGATAATAGGACAGCCGTGCCTTGGCCTTTAATTACCCTGGGCACAGTTCGACGGCGGGCAGTGTGTCTAATCTGTATTGCCTGCCTAGGATTAGTCCCCAGCTACATGCATACGTCTCATACGGAGCAAGTGTTTTCTAATATCACAACAATAGGCAGTAGCAGTAGGTTTATCTTTTGGAACTGGACATCTTGGGAAACACCATGGAATTATTCGGCAAAATAATCAGCAAAATAATCGGCTAAATAATCGGGTATCGGCAAATGAATAATCGGCAGTAATCGGTAACGGCATAATTGGCAAAAAGCGATAGGTACAGCTCTAACTTATTGGCATCAAAATTCTGCATAGATATCTTCATCTCTTCAAATAACATAGCAGAAATAAAGTTTTCATTATTTGCAAAGAAAACATTTTTTATCGAGAAACTCAACTTGCACTCAAAAAAAATAATATTTGTCCAGCATCTTTGAGGACCTATTGGCATCAAATTTCTGCATTAACATCTTCACCTCTTCAAGTAACATAGCAGAAATAAACATTTCATTATTTGTAAAGAAAACGCAGAACCCCGCCGGGTTCAGCGATTTTTTATCGAGAAACTCTACATGCTCCAAACACAAACAATATTTATCCAGCAACTGTGTGGACCTATCGGCATTAAAATTCTACATAGATATCTTCACTTTTTCAGATAACATAGCAGAAATAGAGGTTTCGTTACTTTGAAGAAAACGCTGAACCCGTTTGACAGTTAAACTGACGGCCTTCGATGGCCCACAGGCATAAGCCTTTTACACCACATTATACACCTTGCAACCACTCTCTAACCCCCAAACCGCTATTCATTACATTACCCCATCTTCACGTGCAGTGTTTCGCACGAGTGTTTGTTGTTTGGTGTGTTAGGAAGAGGTGATATTTATGTTGAATAAAGCATTTTAAAATTTGCGCTCTCGTCGTTTAGGCCTACTAACCCCGTTGCTGAGGGAGTTGTCGTTCCAGGTGTGTTAAACCTCACCGGT
This sequence comes from Bimastos eiseni, assembly GCA_959347315.1. Lineage (NCBI taxonomy): Eukaryota > Metazoa > Annelida > Clitellata > Crassiclitellata > Lumbricidae > Bimastos > Bimastos eiseni. Next base: position 44,514,342 of record OY365806.1, read on the forward strand.
CTTCTCGGTATTTCGTTTCTCGGAGTTGCATATTTTTCCGACATTTTACTAAAACGGACGAAAATTAAAGCGCCATCGGAAAAGAAACAAGACAATTTTAGATAGGCATATTTTTATCCAAGGAATCTGATCTATTGATAATATCATAGGATAACAATATTAGACGCAAAAATTAGAAAAAAAGCCGTCCAAATATTACGCTGCAAGAAAAGCACACATCGAATTATATATTTCAAATAATATTATTATTACTTGTTCTGTGCGTTTCAAATCCTGGAGATAGACCATGGTTTGACATGTCAGAACATGTACAATGGTGTGAAAAATAATTTTTAGTGATGCTGGATTTTAGTTATAGGCATCTCAAATTCCAACATAATTTATGATGCGCGACTCGACAAAAACGTGAAATTGTCGTTGTTTAAACAACACTATATCATGTTTCAGTTTAATGACTTTACCGTTCGGTCACGTTAAATCAACAGGTATGTGCTACCTTCCAGCAAGGGACGCACTAAGTTGCATTTGTTATTAGGCCTAAATTTTATGCAAGAATCGCAAATATTTTATCGTCGTCACAATGTCTCGAGTTATTGTCTGTTTTCCTGTTTTGCTTAACGTGTCAATTAGTAGTGCCTTACTTTGATATGTTGCTCTCTGGTTCAGGTCACTGAGTGATCTTAAAAGCCATTTGAATTTATATGGATTTTGACTAACTGCGTGGGAACTTAGTACCGTTCGAAACCACATGACTCTCTCGTCACGTGACAAAGCAAGAGGGCGTAGAGCCACATTTCTATGTATTAAATTCGTATTTGCGGCTTAATATCCTACTTCTGCCATGAGGGGTGTTGTAATTTTTGACAAATCAAACGACATCGCCTTTCTGCAAGCTGACGATGAACTTCGCATCTATCTCAACGGGATAGCAATAACCCGTGGCCTTATTGAGGTATTTTTCTGCTTTTTTGGTGACTATTTTATTTGCCCATTGATTTGCGACAGCGAACCGTATTTTGCTATAGCGCATATATTTTAAATCTGAACTCGACTGACGGGCTGTCATGTAGAAGTTGTTGGAATACAACTTAATACCTGGGACGAATTTTATTCCCAGTTCATACATTTAGTGTTTATTAGTTGGCTGGCTTGCCCAGGAGCTACGTCGATAAGAACTTAGGCTGCGTCTCAGAGGCCGTCCATAAGTGACGTCTCGCACCAAGGGGAGGTGTCACACGTTAGTAGGTATAAAACGCGCTACCTGGGACATTTGACCATAACATAGCTCGAAATCACCCACCTAATAGGTTACAAAGGGTATTTTTAACCTATAACCAGGTTAAAAATAACCAATTCCTACGCAAACCAAAAGCCCTAGGTCAAACATCAACCAACAGACTAAGAAAAACGCCAGGAAATTTCCAATAGTTTCGATGATGAGCCACAATTCATGCACACAGCCCCTGGTCAAAACGTCCGCCAATAGGTCAAAAGTCACGGGAATTTCCATTACTTTCGATGATGAGTCATCTCGAGACCACCAAGTCTTCATTATCAACCCAGGAATAATGACTCAGGATGTCTCCGTTTCCTGATAACTTTTTCTATTCTAAATATTTCTTGAGTAGTCTTCTGTAGCTCCTGTTCGTAAAATGAGCCCTGTATTTACTCACCATTATAATCAGTGATCTTATAAGTTGGTGGATCCGTGTATTGAATCTTTGAAATTGTGAAGATCTCTTCCGTCCATCTCGGTGTAAAACCTTTTTCTAAGATGTTCTTCTTCTTCGTTATTCTAACTTTATCACCGATCGAAAACCTGGGTATAATAGGTTCCGAGATCTCATCGCCGTATAAGTTCATCCAAACTACCTTTTCATTCATTTTCAAACTAGCTTTAGAGGGTGTCATTTTGATGGAAGAATGTCTAGTTTCATTATAATTACTAACCATTTCATCCAACGCATCGATATATCATCTAATTGAATTGGCTGTTAAATACTTTAAAATATTTTTACGCATTGTTCTATTCCAACGCTCAAAAACGCACGACTTTTCTTCGTTTTCCATAGAATACAACTCGACTAATTTCTTAACGTCTTTATTCTAAAATTCTTTACCTTTTCCCACCCAAACCTTGCCTGGTCTTCTACCGCTCTCGAATATTTTCACGAAGCCACTAGCCGTAGATTTTCCACTCTAATCATTTAAGGGTACAATCCAACCGTACTTGGAAAACACATCTATTACGGTTAATAAGTATTTCACGCCAACGTTATCTTTAGCGAAACTCTGCATATCGACTAAATCAGCGGCCCATATTTCATCTATTCCATCAACGTACGCCTTCCTCTTCCTGAAATGTCTTACTACGGATTTATGCAACTCATCCGCGAGTTCATCAGTCCATTGTAATTTTAGGCTTTTTTAAAACCTAACCCGAGACTAGCTTTGGTAGATAATATAGGTTTGACAAGACTTCTTTCTATACGCTCTCGTAAGCTAGGATTAGGAATATTGTTCAACTCATTAACCATCGTTCTATCGGCGACATTCATAGAAGCTGTATCCGCGTGCTGATCGTACGCCAAATCTTGATGATATGCAGCGTCGTCGACTCTATTGACGGGCTTCGACCAATCCTTAGGAGTTCCATCGGAATTCAACCTCAAATCAAGTCTAGTACCAGGACCAGTAAACGAATGTCCCGGCAAGTGCATCTCACCTGGATATTTAGCCCACGGCAGCTTAATACCGCTGGTAACCGAATTAAAGATCCAACTAAATCACCACCTTTAGAAGACTTCACGAATTGTGTCTTTGTCTTTCCACATATATCACATGTGCCTCTAGGCATTGACCTTCCGTTGTTAGTCACAACATTCTGGATATTTTTAGTTTCAGTACGAGTTTACACTTTACGCAATACATCCTTTTAAATTACAATTAGATATATTTAAAATGGAAGTCAAAGATTTATCGTGGAACGACGTATTATCTAAGAGATTCAATAACCCTCTTTTACCTAGAAGTATAAGAGGGTTAATCGTAGGAAAGTCCGGATGCGGTAAGACGACTTTATTGTTGAACCTACTTCTAAGATCTGGATGGCTAGACTACGACAATCTGCAGGTATTCGGAAGATCTCTCTTTCAACCAGAGTATAAAATACTCAAGCAAGCATTTGAGGAAAAAGTACCGAAAGAATCCATCATCGGGCTATTCAATTGCCAAGACAAGACCATGAGACTAAATGTTCCACCGGCCTTAGTAGTTGAGGAAATGGCTAAACACTTGCATAAAAAGTCTGATATCTGCTGTAAGTTCTTTGAATCATCGAAAGACCTGCCAGATCAGAGAGATTTGAATCGTGAAAAGAAGAAACTGATGATTTTCGATGTTTTACAGTTAGAAAAGCAAAATAAATGTGAGACCTACTACATCCTGGAAGGCATAGTAACGTTGACTGCTTCTACCTCGCTCAAAATTATTTCAAACTACCTAGACAGACGATCAGAGAGAATGCAAACTTCATCTGCTTGTTTCCTCAAGACCAGAAAAATATTAATCACATTTACCACGATCAGTAAGTACAGACATGTCTAAGGATGAGTTTAAGAAACTATGTAAAACATCCTGGGAGCAACCTCATGGATTTGTAGTGATAGATCAGACTAGTAATAAGTATAACGGCAAGTATAGATGCGGTTTCGATGAATTCTACATTCCATTATAAAAAATCTGTTATATTATAAAAATGGAATTGCTTCCACAAAAGATTGCAGACTACACCAAAAGGATCGCTCGTTACACAGAGCCAAAGTCATCGTTTTACATATTATTGAGTGATAAGAGATCGCGAATAAGGACTCGATTCAATCCGTTGATTCAGTTCGATAAAGATAAAAAGTAAGAGATGGCTCTTGTCAAACTGCAAACATATTTTTCATTCCCAAACATCGATGAGACTAACAACAACTTTTCGTATTCGCCGAGTGGTGGAGGTATGTGGGTTACTATAACCATTCCAGAAGGCTGCTATGAAATTACAGATATTAATGAATACGTCCAGAGAACCATGAAAGAAAACGAGCATTATGATATGATTAACGAAGAATACAATATTAAGATAGAAGCAAACAGTAGTACGTTAAAGACTGTTGTACATCTAGCGGATAATTACTTGGTCGATTTTTGGGCGTTGAACTCTATCGGAAAAGCCTCGGTTTCGACAGGCGACGTTATTCAGCGGGTTACCAGAAATCGGAGAATATAGTAGACATAATGAGTGTCAGTAATCTGAGGGTAACGTGCGATATTATTGGGGCATCCTATAACAACGGAACGACTGATAACATTATTTATTCGTTTTTCCCCTGATGTAGGGCCTGGGTACAAGATTATCGAAACGCCTAGGAATTGATATATCTTCCAATCACCCTATCCACGATTTCGACGATGGAAACGTCTCTCACAGACCAAAATGGCCAACTAATTAATCTACGAGGTGAGGAATTAGCGCTGAGGTTTCATATAAGAGAGGCTTAAAAGTTTTTATAGTTTTATATAAAATGAGTCGATACACAAATGTCAAAGTTAATATTTCGGAAGGACAAAAAGACAAAATCAAAAGATCTCTACAAGCGGGAACCGGCGTTAGCATTGGATTAAAGCACAACGATTTAAATGGAACCCACGTTTTAGCTCTTACACAGGCGCAGGTTAACAAGTTAGCTAAGGCGTATCAGGGTGGAAAGGGCGCGACTATAGAAATGAGTAAAACGCAATTGATACATAATGCGAAAGTCGAAGGTGGCTTTATCGGCGCTATTTTACCGTTTCTAGCAACTACGGCTAAATTTCTGCTTTCGAGCGTGTTACCGCGAGCTTAGCAACGGGCGCATTAGCAGGAATAGGTGCAGCGGCCGGATCAAAAGTCATAGACAAAGTCATCGGATCGGGTGGCGCAATATATCTAAATAGTCGAGGTAAAAACTACAAGATAGTGCAACAAGGGCATGATCTTTACCTGAAGCCATGGAAAAGTTCTATTATTTTTTTCTTATCTCAGCTTAAATAAAAAGTCATTCCAATATAAGATGTATCATTATCCGATTCACAAAATGCGGTGGACGAAACCCAAAACTGAAAAATCTACGAGAACACAACCGAGATCCGTCACGTGGAAGGCGTGTGAAGGTATGTGGGATGTTAAGTATAGGCCGCAAAGACAAATGGGTGGTTTAAGATGGGAGTTTTTTGCTCAATCTACAATAACTATTCATTCTCTTGAGACGGTTGTTTTACCGTTAGGCTTATGTGTCCGAATGACGAAAGGATCATGTAAAGTTTCGCTCCATCCGGAATTGATCGAAGCGGGTTGTCGCCTGCTAAGCGATACCGTTACTGGAGTCACGGAAAATTTTTTACTCGATATTAAGAATTTTAGAGATCTTGGAGCTGTCGCCATAAACTAAGGAGACTCATTATGTTATGTCGATTACCGCGTCAACGAATAAAACTTGAATTCCATTTAAAAAATATTCTTCGATATTATAAAATGGAATTGAACAAAGCAAACACCTATCGCCTTCAGAAAATATCTGAAATTCAACAGGAAATCTTACGAGAACGCGAAAACATAGAGATAATCTGTAAAAAATATCAATAGAGTGTTAAAGTAGTCGATGCGTTGGGGGGTTTGTTTGCCCTTACATCTTCTGGACTCGGTGTATTAGGCGTAACTTTTCTAAGTACCGTCGTAGTCGCACCAGCTGCAACAGTCGTGGTAGTTTGATCCGCTGGAGCTGGAGCATTGTGTTTGATAGGAAACCAAATCCGCCGAATATTATCGCTGCGGCAAGAAAAACATGCAAAGGTCAGGACTATAGCCGATGGGAAACTCAATTCGATCAGCGACCTTGTTTCGAAAGCTTTAGATGATAATAGTATCTCAGACTTGGAATATTCTGTTATTCTAAGTGAATTCGAGAAATTTAATGAAATGAAGGAAGAGGTTAGAAGTAATAGCAATACCAACATAGATGAAGCGACGAAACAATCGTTTCATTAGGGAAGAGGCATTCAAAAATGTATTGAACACAAAATGAACGTAAATTTACGTTATATGTTTTACGTTTTATGTTTTACGTTTAAATATTATGTTTCCAAGTTAAAAATGTCGTTTCTAAAAATCAAAGACCCAGCCAAATGTGATTTTATCGTTGAGAACTTTCTCAAGACGAAGCAAAATATTAGACAAGACTCGTTATCCGAGAACATAGGGGACATTGGACTTCAGCGGGAATTGATAAAGGCGTACAAACCGATAATCGACTCGCAGTCTGGAATATCCAAAGAATTAGATACTATAAAAGAGAAGTCTATGGCGACAACTGCCGCGCTTCGAGCATTGCAAGCATCGATATCGACATTGTTGAAAGCGATTCAATTCCCACAGTATCCCTCAATAGAAGTGTTTGAGGACGATCCCGTTTCAGATATTAGAATTTTGGAATTAGGTGATATAGCAATAAATTATTTAAAAGAATACGCTACAAACAAGAAGTCGACGGATACGACCTTCGGAATATACTCTAAAGATGGTCGATTTCACATCGGGGACAGCCCAATCACGATCGAAGGTGTTGATATAACTATTGGAGAAGTTACCTATAAGGGAACTCCGGGACTTTGGAAGTTATTGACTAGGGCAAAACCAGACAAGACGATATACGACATAAACGATCTCAAAGACTTGAGTGAGATTTTGACTGTGACAAACACAACCTGAAAATCCGAACAAAATATAGGGAAATCATTAAGCCGATATGGGAACGGAGGTTCTCAACGGGCGAAGGAGTTGTAGTTCTTCCGCAAGATCTTAATGCGCTAGTGTATATGTTAACTCTTCGATTCGCTTGCTTCAAAGCGGGAAATACAGGATTAAGATACGAGATAGTCGGTATCTGCGATGAGTTACTTCGACAAAATGCGATAAATGCGTCAGAGTATAAAAATTTAATGATACAATTATAGAATGATTGTCGTAACTAAGAGAAGATTTATTAAAATATACGTCGTGGGAGGCGCTGGAGTATTTGATGCGATATCAGGATACTTAAAAAGAATGTTATCTTCGAATGCGGCGAGACAGGTAGCAACAACCGCATTAAGTGTTGGGAAAGACGCTGCAACGGAGATTGGAAAAAAAGCCATAGATGTTGGTAAGACCGTTGCTATCAATGCTGGAAAGCGATTGGTGGATAAAGCAGCGGCAAAGATGTTTAATCCACCCCCGCCGCAATCAGCCGTACTCAGCCAACAGAGCGAGGAGGCGTTAAAGGGTTTAATATCTCTCCATGGAAATAAGAATATAAATAATTTACTATACGGTAACGGTGAATCTGAACAGCTCTGGGGAAATTCGCATAAATATCGAACTTTCGATCTTTTCAGCCATCCCTCCGAGTCATACCTGCTTTTCGAAGGTAGACTGGCTAAAGCAGATGGAACAGGTTACGCTATTGCCGATGGTGTGGCTATTACCAACAACAGGCTCGTGCATCTTTTCAGCCAAATATCGTATTCCCTGTCGAATCAAGACATCGAAAGCGTGTTTCATCCGGGGAAAGCCACAACTATGCTAGGGTTGCTGAAATATCCCAACGACTTCGCTTTCGCACAAGGACTTAACCAATTATGGACAGAAGACAGCCGCGACTGCCGTTATAGCCGACAACTCTGGATTCGCGATCAGACAGGCATATCTCATTCAGAAACCAACTGCAAAGGGCACATTTAGCTTCATAGTTCCTCTGAAGCACATTTTTGGATTCTGTGAGGATTACAATAAGGTAGTCTACGGTATCAAGCAGACTTTAACGCTCGTTCGCAAATCCGACGACGACGCCGTCTTCAGGTTGGCCGCTGCAACGGCTGGGAAAGTCAACATCAATAAAATTTCGTGGTTTATGCGTCATGTCATTGCGGCCAACATGAAAAAAATGCAGCTGTATAATACGATCGAATCAAAGGCAACATTATCAGTAGCCTATCGAGCTCGTCTTTGCGATACCATAGCGGTTACTCACTCTACCACATTCAGTTGGCGACTTAGCGTAAGGACAGCTCCAGAAAAACAGAGGTATATTATCGTTGGATTTCAAACGAATTGAAGCCTTAGTCAAGAAGCTAATCCATCAATTTTCGATCATTGCGATATTAAGAACATGTACGTGATGATGAACCAAGAAAGATACCCAGCAGTCGATTACAACCTGTCATTCCCGAATCAGCAATTTTCGAGAGCTTACAGAGATGCCACGACCTTTAGCGAGAAATTCTATGGGATGGACCAACTCGTGACTCAGAGCAACATTACGCCGCCTGATTACAAAGATTTATATCCGCTGTTTGTTTTCGATGTAAGTAAACAATCAGGGCGGTTACTGTCATCTGTCGTAGACATCCAGATCAAGGCTACTTTCAATGCTGCGGTGCCGCTTGGAACGATAGCTGATGCAGTTGTCATTTAAGATAAATTGCTAAACTTCCAATCAGACGGTCGGAAGTTGAGCATTGTATATTAAAGAAAATATTTTCTATTATAGAAAAGCATGAAACTCTCACAACTGAAATCGCTAATGAAGGAACACAGTATAAAAGGCGCAAGATTTATGAACAAGCCGGATATGTTAAGGTTACTCGTTGAGAAAGGTGTTTTACCAGAAGAGAAGGTGCTGGTGAAGGAGAAAAAGGAAGTACTACCCAGATACGAATATCTAAAAACGATTTGTAATAATCCGATAAGCGTTGAAATCTTTGACAGAGATACGAACAAAACCACCACTTAGCCATCGTTGTATAAGGCAAGTATGGCGTTTAAAATCGGTACGAACACGATACAGGATAACAACGGTAAATTAAGTGTGGAGAAATTGATACGAGATCCGTGTGTTGTCATAAAGTTTTATTCATAATATTTAAAATGGGAACTCGTAAATTTATAGATTTCACGACAATGGAAGAAGACGTAGTTTACACGGTTAAAACGAAGCAGTATCTGTACGGTACAGTAGGCTATTTCTGCCTGAATACGGTAGAGACGCCGGATGAGACGGAATATTACATGATCGTATTCGAGGCGCCATTGCTCGACAAGTTGCAAACGAATAAAGAGAACAAGACATTTACTTTTACAAAAACGAAGATAGAAACGGAACCGGGATACATCTCGTCGTATATCGTGGTATTCGGAGACAGCGAAGTTGTTGAACTCGTGGTTTAAATTTTCAATGATGTTTCTCATTTAAAATCTTGGTCATCATACACGAATAACTGCATCACGCTGAATCCTGGCTTTCCCGGTTCAACCTCGTGGCATTCTAGCCTATAGGTCTGATATTTTCCAACTGAATCGATTAAGAATTCTTGGTAATTATTTCCTAAATAAGTGTTATTGGGCGACGTGCAAATAGCAACCCCTCGTTCTTCATAATTGTGTGCGATTATGCTCCACTTGGAAATCCTTTCGGTGTTTTTATTTCTCCCCCTCAAGCCGATCTGCCAGATTCTCACTGCGGTTGGGCACTTGACAGATATCTGCGGGAGAGAGATAGAGCCAGCTTTAATCTCAAGCACCCATTCTCCTTCATCTTTGAATGCATGAAAGGCTTTGTTATTCGTGGATGAAGTACTGGCGTTCACTTGAAAACCATAATTACTAGTGTTCGAAGTTAATCTCGGCACGTAACCGACGTAACATTTTCCTCCTTGTGTGAGATCGGCCAGCGTTGGTTTCCACTGTAGCATGCAGACGGCAGCTGTTTCAGCACCAGGACTGGTAGATATAACATGAAATCTCCAATACGTGTAATTAGACGAAGCGGGAAATGTAAACTCCATCAAATACGCAAAATGAAGGGTATCCGCCCTTAAAGAGGTTAGAATATCTGTAAATACTATTCCATCGTTACTAGCTTGAACCTTCCAACGAACAATATATTCGGCATCAGAACGGCCTGCAACAATATAAAATCCTGACATTGACAGAGGAATGGGGTTCTTCATCTGTATCTAAACATTAGCGGCTGTTTCGGAGACCCAAATGTCGGGGTAGTGAGAAGCATTTTGAAAAGCCCTCCATGGACCGAATTCATACACAGGCACACTGTGATAATCGCTAGCACTAGCTTCGTAAGTTAAACCGTTTATTATCGTCACATCAGAAGTCATGGTTGGAGCCGCTGTCATGAATGCTCTCAGGTAATCGCTGAGAGAATTATTCGTTATCGCTTGGTTGACTAAGGTTTCAACTTGACCAATCGACTGATTGACTAAGGTTTCAACTTGGCCAAAGCTCGCGGCCTGGCTGGCGATGACTGGTGGATGAATGTTAGTCGGTAGACCTTTTATCGTATTACCATTCATATTTAAATCACCCTCCGTTGCGTTCGTTCCATCTCTTTTTAGAAATGTATTACTCGCTTGAGATAGATTAACACTTCCAGAAACTATTCTTTGAGTTGATCCAGTATCAGTTCGTCCAAATTTATCAACAGGCATCTTATATATATATATATATATATATATATATATATATATTATGTAATACAATTTGTTTACGACTTCTTGAAATTTACATCCATCGTTGATCGTCTTCTTCGATACATACAAACATAAATGACCGCAAAACACTTCGCCGTCTGGTTGTATTCGTTCGCTGTTGTAGAATAGCGGCCTTTGTAGATAATTTATCAATTCAGTAGGAGGAGGAAGTCCGTAGCTGTCGAAATAAATTTTATCATTGGCGCGCTTGATCCAACACGTCCAATGCGTTCCTTTACCGTCAGAATCGTCTAGATTATGGATGCCACATTCGTTCGCTCTCGGCCTCTTCGGCAACTCGTCTCTTAGAAAAGCTCCTCTGAAATGGTTTATATTTTGTTTCCTCACCGCTTCGATTAGAGCAACGTTCGGCAAAGCAATATTAGGTAGCGTTACGCCTTCGACATCGATTAGTCTATTGTTCATTTTATATTGGTGAATAATGTCCATATGCTAAAGTGTGGATTCCATCTTGCTGAAAATCACTCGTTTATCATCTTCCGCTGAGAGGGCTACCTTGTTGGCTTCTTCGGTGTAGATATCGTGAAGATGCGGCCGAATGACATTCATCTTTCTCAATTGTTCTCTCTTGGTGAACAAGCAGTCATTTTAATCTTCGTGAGTGATTGATTTCTTAACGACATTCCTCCTGACACCTTTACATTTCTTGTGGTCTACTCCGGCCATCTTGTACGAATACAGTTTCGATCTTAAACCTACAAACTCTTCGATCTGTTTACCAGCTGCTTCATCTTTGATCATGCCAATGACCTTTTTGTTGATGCCAGTTTCTATACCAGAGATATGGTCTTTAGGATAGTCACTATTGTCGAACCTACTTCTAATGTCGGGTGCTATATCGGCGTAGAAGTCTTCGGTCTTAATTTCATAGGCCAAAGAATCTGTAACTGTAAAAAGTAACTTTGCTCTATCTTCAAACTTTTCTTGATGTAATTATAATGAAAATCGTACTTTATAGTTTTACTCAAGTCTAAAATACACATATCAAGATATATAGGCTTGTTGTAACATAGCTTCGTCCGTTTCATGTGAATGGTGATTAGGTTTTCGTCAAAAATAGTTCGAGTGTCGTAACTCGTTCTCGCTGCTAGCTTGAGGGCTTGATTTTCGGTGCAAACCAATTTTTTGTCTACACGATTCTCAATATTGTCAGACGTCTTACCAAACACACTATTGTTCATTAGTTTGAAAAAGTCTTTTTCGAAATCGTTGGTGGCTCTGGTCCTCAGATTAGTATTTAGATTTATATACTTCTTCAGCCAAGCACTTTCTTCAAATTTAATTCCGCGATGAATTTTCATTATCTTCAAACCCAAACTTTCATACTGCTTTAAATTTTCGTAATGGACTATATACTTTACTTTATTACACAGATTTGGTATGAGTTTTGACACATCCGATCCTTTAGCTTTAACACTCTCAGGAGCAAGAGGATAGTCGTTGTGAAGATCGTGCAATTGTCTAGGATATTCCAAATCGACTTCTAATATACATGGTGAAGATCTCCAATCGTTTAGCTCATCGTTACCCATCCACTGGAACCCATGAGTTGGTAGATTCTTACACATTGCCCATCCGTACAGGTTGTTCGCGTCTAAATAGGTTAGGAACGATGAAGGTTTGCTGCTGTCAAACATAGACATGTACTTATTGTGTGCCTGTCCATAGCGGTGTGAAATGGTGGTAACACCTCCCCTTATCCCATGCTTAACCATTAGTATCATATCATAGTCGCTCAACAACTCCAACTTTACTCCTGTCAACTTCAATGCAGCATCCCAAGCAAGACCTGGAAAAATATAGTATCAGGCGGTATCTAGGCCATAGTTCTCACTGCATACATCTCTAAAATTCTCAAACACATCAGCAAGCAGAAGAACATCAGTCACATTATATAAATCGTGGTATTCTCTCAATGTCTTGAATCCGAATTCTTTCCATACCATCTGTGCATGGTTGTAGTTTTCGTCACTAATACCTGAGTCGCTAAGTATTGAGTAGAATGCTGACTTTGGTGGTAGTTCTGTTTCGTTCAGTCGCTCGACGGAATCAACATAATCGTAAGGATATAATCCTTTTCTAAGCAAGAGATCGAGCTGATTACCAGAATAGTGTTTGCTTATATTCTTACACTGATCTTTGCTGAGGTTCTTCGATAAAGCGTCGAGACTCGATGCCATGAATCTACAACTATCGATGAAACGTAATTCTCGTTTAGCTAATATTTCTTTATTTTCTTCATTCGTAAATTTATCGACGACGACTTCTCTGCTAAACGAGATATACTTTTCTTCGTTGTTAGGAATGCAGCTAATCTTTTCGTTATCATCACCTCGTAATTTTTTTACGAATGGATGACTGTCGTAACAGGATAGATTATGGTACAATACTGGGGAAAACTTGGGAAATATATAATTTAGATTACAATTCTTATGAGCGGCGCATATATTTTCCAGTTAAATGACAATGGTCTCTAACTCGATCTTTACCCAGTTCACCTTCGCGTATGTGACAAACGATAGCAGAATCGAATAGCGCCTGTTCTTGCTTTCCAAATATCATTCTCTTTGGAAATTTAAATTGATCATAAATATCGTTTATATTATCTATAAGAGTGTTACGAATATCTGAGCTACATCATCGTCTTCGCTCTTTGCTGTGAAAGTTATGGGAGCTTGTGAATATAGGTCATCGTCAAAACATTTTATTTAATAGCAGAAAGGACTTGGGACGTGTTTTTGATCTGTTGGTGTAAGACATGCTGGGATCTGGTTGACAATTGTCTATAGGTTTAATGAAAGATTCGAAATCGGCGTACACGACAAAAGGAACTCTCATCTTTCCATTATAATTTTTGAAATTCAACATAGTTCCTAGGGTTGCCAGATACCTTTTCTGAAAATACTGGACACCTTCCCAATCCCATCCTTCCCTTCCCGGGTATCACGCAAAGCGGGGGAGGGGTACGAGAGTATTACCCATGGGAAAATTGTGTATATTGTTATATTATTGTTATCAGTGCATTTTTTTGAAATAGGAATCATAGGATTGATTGTGTTTTATGGGCTTCCTCACAGGGAGGGGGTAAAACCGTAAAAAACCCTCTCTGAACCCTCCCCATCGGGCCATCACAAACGCCCCCAAAATGCTCTGAACGGTTATTACTCCTAAACAGTATCACTCTGTGGAGTCAAAAGTCAGGAAACTGGTTAAATACATGAGTCCTCATTCCGACGAATACAATAAAATCGTTTAAGAAACGATAGTGGCGCTTCGCACGGCCCGAGTTGTTAAATTTAATATAGGTGGATAGCAGCAAACGACGAAATGGGCCAATGGCGTTCTCGCCGGATGTGACACGTTACAAATACCAACTCAACTTACTCAAGTGATAGATGGCGACACAAAAATTTTAAGCAAAGAGTTATGTAACAGGCAGTTCGACAGCCCAGTCACAGCTGCCTAAGTGAAATCGACGATAAATAAGAAGACAACAACAACAACGAGCGTAGTTCTTTAATAAATTTTGATTTTTGAAAAAAATAATGTGTAAGTAATAAAACGTGCACGAACACAAACAGAAATTGAGAAAATTTCAGAAAAACCGGACGTACACATGTCCGGTATTTATTTTTATTTTATCCCGGACAGTCTGCTCAAATACCGGACTGTCCGGTTTTCAACCGGACACCTGGTAACCCTAATAGTTCCTGGTTCTGGAAATTCTATCTTTGGAGCGGTGTGTTGGGAACAATACTCGGTGTGATTTTTTAATGACTCTAGCTCTCTATATCCTATCAAACACCGCTTACAATAGTGTATCGAAGTGTAGGAGTTTGCGTTATGAACCGCCATCAGTCTGTTGAAGTTCTTTATCCAACAATAATGTTTCTTTTGTTCGTCAGAAATGAGTAATAGGTCTACACTGATATCGCTCTCGTGCATAGATAAATAGAGTGGGAATAGGTAAACATCTTTCTCATGACCAAAAACATTAATACTAATATTATCATTTCTCGCAAACTTACTTATCACATTAGCATCAGCTGCGACTGGGAATTCAATGCTGGGCCAATCAAGTTAATCAGACCGCTTAATTAATTCTTTCGTAATTCTTTCCGGATGTTCCTCAACGGGGTTTAAAGCTCTCGTTACACACCACTCGAAGCATTCTTCGTTTTCGTTCTTCATATTAACAATAGCCTTTTTACTCGCTAGACATTTCGGTAGTGTTCTGTAAGAAGTCTACCCTTCAGCGGTTTATAAACGACCGTATTGATTTCTAATTTTGAACTGCTCTAGGTCTCCAGTTACTAACACGCATCTGGAAGCCAGCCATTGATTCTAACATTTTATCTTTCGCGTTGTTATAAATTTCGCTCGTGTCGGTGGAGTCTAAAATCACCTCAGTTTTTGAAACGAACGGAAAATCCTCGGTATATACTTGCCCGGATTTCATATCAACACGCTCCATTGTGCAGGTGAGGATAAAGTTGACCTTAGTCTGTCGATTTCTAGACAAAAGGTCTTCCAGTTGTGGTTGAGCTGCTTTGAGAAAAGATGTTTCGTCAATTCCGTTTGCGCCTTCGACCGTGTATTGTTTCGTGAAACCCTTGATAGCTGCGGCCGTCTCTTTTATTTCGCGTGTTTTCATAAGAATTTTACTAAATATAGAATTCACTTTGGCTTTCAGTACTTCTATCTTCTCATTCACCTTTCTCTTTGGTTCTTCAGGTATGTACACTTCAATCCACTTTGCGAACGTATTAATCCCGGACTTTGAATTATCAAGGACTTTTCGTATCGCTGAGACCGGTACGGGAGCGAGTGTTGGGATTCCAATCTCGGGAACGGGTGCGTCCAGCAAACTAGCATTGGATGAGATTGGCGCAAAATGTGAGGGGATGAGTGTTTGAGACACATTAGCTTCAATTTTAGCAATCAAATCCGCTTTACGCAGTCTCGTATAACCAACCATACCTTTCTGTTTCGCAGTTTTTCTTAGTTCGATCACAGTCTGCTTCGAGTATTCCATTTTATATTGGAGTGGCATTCCTTTAAGTGGAAGTGTGAAAATATTTTCATCCATCTTATATATGAGAGAATTTTGTTTGTTTGTTGAACAATGACTCATCATCGAAACTGCTGACTCATCGAAACTATTGGAAATTCCCGTGACTTTTGACCTATTGGCGGATGTTTTGACCAGGGCTTTGTGCATGAATTGTGGCTCATCATCGAAACTATTGGAAATTTCCTGGCGTTTTTCTTAGTCTGTTGGTTGATGTTTGACCTAGGGCTTTTGGTTTGCGTAGGAATTGGTTATTTTAACCTGGTTATAGGTTAAAAATACGTTTTGTAACCTATTAGGTGGGTGATTTTGAGCTATGTTATGGTCAATTGTCCCAGATAGCAGCACGTTTTATACCTACTCACGTTTGTGACGAGGGGAGGGATCGGCGAAATGTGACGTCACACCATCACATCAAACATCAGCATGCATAATTTTATTAAAAACTTTCACTCAATATAACATCCGTTTGTACTATCATCTGCTACTTTTCACTTGCGACTGAAACCGAACTCTTCAAGCTACTCGATCTATCCAGATTCTGCTCCTTCGTCGAGGAGGCCTAAGTCTATATGTTGCTGTAGGCCTGTGCCTGACCACTCTAGGGGATATGAGAGTTTTGGAGTAATCCTTATCAGACATTTTGTGGTAGCCCATACTTATGTTCAGGTTTTACGGAATGTCGGGCACCCGAGAACCTATTTCATTGCCCGGGTAGTCAGCTAATTACGATCAGCGGAACATTTTGTGGCATATGTTCAGTAATTTCATTGTCAGGGCAGTCGGTCTAGGGCGGGCAGAGGCGTCCAGATAGGAGGTTCTGGAGGCAAATGCCTTCAATTTCAGGTAGGGGTGACATTTTTGCGTCTTAGGGGGAATATCTTGCCTTCCTAGCACTTGGGACAGAGGGGTTTGCCTCCATCACTCAGAGGGGATTGACGCCCCTGGTGGCGGGTACCCGTTGACAGCCTTATTGATAAGATAGAATATTACGTAGGCCTATCTTCCAGGCTACAGTTTACAGCGTTATGTAAGCTGGCTGATGGTCGAATTTTCTCGGTAGTTTGAGGGACTAAGGGCGCGTGCTGCCTAGTGTGCTTCCGCCTGTTAAAGTCATCGGTTACACTGTTACACATTGTAACCTCAGGCTTATGACCGAGTAATTTTTTTTTAACTACAAATAAATCGTATTTGTTTTCTGCGGATTGCTAGATGGCGACAGAGAGCCTTTCAATTGATGCGGTTCATTTGATGATTTATAGGCATTGTTATGTGTTCGCTTGAGTTGAGTTTGTTCAAAACGAGTTGCCAAGAATTCGAACACGTTTGAAAGATATTACAAATTTTATGATACTATTGATAGGTTTAGTTGGTGTTAAATTAGACTAAAATTGTCTCAAAATGGCAGAGTCAGCCATGAACAGGGCGACGGATGTTGTCTCGGTCGGGTTCGAAGGTGTAAAAAGTGCAACGAACAAGCACGTTCATTTGTGCGCTGAGTGTGCGACTGTTGCTGCGTCGTGTAGATGCACTAAGTGCGAATGTTTCATGTGCTTCGCGTGCTTTGAAGAAGTGCACAAGGTGTCCAAGTACATGAGGAAGCACCAGTATGAGCCGCTGGCAAACACAGATCTTTCGAAAGGTTGCAAAGAGCACTTGGATCGACCAATTGAATACTTCTGCTTGGACGATGAAAATACGATTTGTGCGCACTGTGTAGTTATGGGCAGCCACAAAGGTCACACAGTCTGCTTGCTGGAAGAACGGAAACAGAAACTGCTTGAAGCGATTGCGCCGCTTTCTAGCCAGGCCAGAGACACCCTAGCTCACCTGCGAAAAACCCTGGATATCATAAACACGCTCATTTCTGATAGTCATTGTCATGAGGATTCAGTGGTCCTCGATTTACAAAAGCACTTTGAGAAACTTGGCTTCATATTAAAGTCACGTCAGGAAAAGTTGGAGCAAGAATTTCGCCAGGCATGTTCTGATAAACTGAGTTCTTTGAATGACATTCGTTCTGATATTTCTTTGAGAAAGAAACAGTTAGAGGAGGCCATGGCTGAATTGAGCCAACTTGAAGGGAACAACATCTTAGAGAATGGTCTTCTGCTTGAGATGCTGCAGGGTGTGGTATCTCGTGAATGTGTTGTTCCAAGCTCTCTCATGAATCATTTAAAAATGGATTTGAATGCCACTAATTTGATCGATTTTATAATGCTGCATGGCAAGATTGTTGAGGATGACAACAAGGCTGCTGCTTCAGAAACTGTCACTATCAAAAGACTAGATGCTGGGGACTGTCGGTCGACATTGGAGGCGATTCCTATGTACCAAGTTATGACCCTTCCGGAAGAAGTTACAGTTCATGAGCCACATTCCCCACCAAAACTACACAAAATGACCAGCTTACCTCGTTCTCCTCCATGTCTGCGAAGAATCATTGACCTCCCTTCCTCAGTCGCCTGTAGCCAATCGGCGTCCTCAGATCGGGAGTTTCAACATAGTGAAATGGAGAGTGTTTCAGTGAAGTCATTTGGTCCAAAAGTTGCCAGTCATAGTGGTTCTGTCTTCAGTTTTATGGCAGTAAAAATGGAGAATCCTGTCTGTAATTCTGTGCCAATTAAGTTGAAAAGCTCCAAAAAAGAAAACTCGTCACTTTGTGAGTCGAATAGCAGTCCGCTATCTTCTACTGCAGCTGTCCTTTCGTGTAGCTCAGGCTCTGGTCAAGAGCTGCAGCACAGCATGCCATCATCGAATTTAAAAACCTTAGTTGATGAAAACCGTGCTGCTTCATGTTCTCCTTTTGGTGTTGTCCGACCAGAAAATGCCAGTCTTGACAGATTATATCAGCTACCATTGGCCCATGATCTGTCCTCACTGTCTTGGAAGCAGGGCGTCAAATCCTCAAGTTATTTAGACTGTTCTGAAGCAGCCTACCAGTCGTCTGCTCCATTTGGGTTTAGCAGTCGTATGGAACCAGTCGTCATCAGCCACATCCACCATCCAAGTTTCTTCTGGGTCCACTTTTCCAAAGACCTTGAACAGTTGAGCCGACTGTCACGTAGCATTCAAGACTACTGCAATGGCAGTCATCCAGTCATTGACAATTTGCAGAAACGGTTTGATGCTGGCGATATGCTCCTTTCCAAGTTCCGTGATGGAACGTGGTATCGTGCGCAGGTAATTGCAAAGCATAATTCTGGAGCAGAAGACACTGTCGAAGTGCGATTTATAGATTATGGAAATACGGACACTGTTGCCCTTGACAAGGTCCAGACCATTCGCCCGTTCTTCCTCAAGGTTCCACAGCTTGTGTCATCCTGCTGTTTTGCAGACATAGTGCCATTGGGTGATTCGTGGTCTCCAGAAGCAGTTGAGTCATTTGCCCGCATGGCCAGCAACTTAACAATGATGATGAAGGTTGTCGAGCAGGACTCCATGCTCAAGGTCCGGCTGAGCTGGCCTCTGGGAGATGGCATCCGCGACGAACAGATCTTGTATGTGAGCGACGCTCTTGTGTTCCTTGAACATGCGGCTTATACGAGTCCTGATTGCAAACTGCCAAACATCGATAAGAAGGTAGCGTCGAAGTTCATCCGTCCGGTGCTGCCACCTAAAGACATAGCGATTCCTGTGATGATCACGCATGTCGAGTCTCCTCACAAGTTTTATGTCCAGATTCATGAAAAGGATGCTTTGTACTTTGTCGAGATGATGGAAGATATTCAAAGAACGTGTACAACTGATCGTCACAATAGTCTTGGGCTTTTTCTGCCATTCGTTGGGAATTCGTGCCTTGCCGATTTTGGTGCTGAGAATCAGCCACACTGGTGTAGAGCAGAAGTTACGGAACTTCTTAGAAAGGGCCATGTTCGGGTGAGGAACATTGACTGTGGAGGCGAGAAGGAGTTGTCCATTTTCCATCTGAAGAAGCTAATGGATAAGTTCCAGGTGATACCAGCACAGGCGGTTGCCTGCTGTTTAGCCGATGTGGAGCCAGTGCCTGGTGTATCATGGGATGCAAGAGCTACTGAGCTCCTGGATGGTCTCAGTTCTAAACCTCTGTTCATGAGCGTTAAAGAGGTTTCAAGTAACCAAGTGCTGTATGTTTATCTGAGCACCAATGCAGGCTTCCCTTCTGAAAATCTCATCAATTTCATGCTGGTATCAAGTGAGTTGGCTGTTGCTTCCAGGGTGCATGCAAAGGCGCCCAGAGAAGTCCCCAAGAAGCGCACGATTGTGCCATCTAAACTGGTTTCCAGTGAGAAATTAGTCTGCACTAGTCCGAAACTGAACAGTTCGGCAAGCCCAACAAAAGAGCAACTGACATCTGTCGCAAATCTCCCGAAGGTTGTCATCAGCCATTTTGTGTCGCCCGATGAGTTCTACATCCAGGTCGCAGCACCGAAGAACATGAAACGTCTGGAGAATCTGATGCAGGAACTGAATGCGGAGTATGAGAACAGCGCACCAACCGTGGATGCCGCGTGGAAATGCACGGACGAATGTATTGCAAAGTACTCTAAAGATAAGCAGTTATATCGGGGAAAGATCACTGCCATTGCTGGCGATCGAGTGAAGGTTTTGTACAGGGATTATGGTTACAGTGACGTCATCAGTACCCAAGACCTTCGCCCTGTTCTCCCCCAGTTCATGTCCACTGCCTGGTTTAGCACTCGCTGTCATCTTGTTGATGTAAAGCCTTCTAGTCCTGCAGACTGTTGGCCCGAGTCGACCTGCAAAGCCTTGAGGAAGATGATCTCTCAGAAGTTGTGCTACATTTCCATCAAGGGACCAGCAGTCGATGTTTCTATGCCAGTCGATATTTTGGTAGCAGAGACTGTAAAGGGTTCTGCGCTGATGCCAGACAGGGAAATCTGCATCAGTATTACTGATTGGCTTCTTGACCAACAGCTGTTGCTGCCTATCAGCTGTCCAAAATCTCCACCAAACCTTACGAACGATCATGATGATTGTGATGGGGGAAGCAATTCAGAATTCGCAGATTGTGACGAAGACAAAGTCAATACCCCTAAGAGACATTCCACCAACCATTCTGTAGAGCAGAAAACTTCTTGCAGATCTGTTGTGGATTTCCTTATGCCGCAAGTGCCAAACACAAACTCGTTTGTCCTTGCTGTCACATTTGTCGATCAGGATTGCTGCATTTATGGACAGGAAGCAAAGGCAGACCTTCGACTTCTGAGTGACCTGATGGACAGGGTCCAGTCGCACTACCGGTACACAATGCCAGAGTCCAACTGCACGGTCTGGACACTTGGCCAGCCAGTGGCCGCTCAGTTTCTGGATGACAATCTGTTCTATCGTGCGAAGATCGTCGGTTTCCACGATAATGGAATTGAGGTTCAGTACGTAGACTATGGCAACACTGAGGTGCTGAGTAAGGAAAGATTGAGGATCCTGGATGAGTCATTCCTTGCTATTCCAATTCAGTGCCTCTCGTGTCATCTGTTCAAGATCCGGCCGGCTTCCTCCAACAACAGATGGCCAGAGGAGGCTATTTGTGCTATTGATGGACTTGTGAACAACAAGGCCTGCAAGCTCACGATCAGAGAAAAAGATGCAAGTCAGTCGAAGCTGTTTGTAGATGTGAGGCTGCCAACGGGTGAAGACCTTGGGTCCATGCTCCGTGAGAAGGGACTGGCATTATGTGGGTACAGCGTCTCCACTGGAACGTCTTCTTCATGCGAATCCCATTCTCCACCTATGATTTGCAATGGAAACGAACGGCCTCAACTGTCAGTCAAGTTAAAAAGACTTCTGCCTGAACGTACTGTCGCCTCTCCTTACCCCCAGCTGATGCTGCCGGCACTCGGCGACATGCTGCACGTGATTGTCACCGAGATTGACCACCCGAATGCCCTCTATGTCCAGCACATCCCATTGGAAGATCCCAACATGGCTCTCCACCAGATCAAATTGGACCTTGACCAGCTCCTCCATTTGTCCTCCATCTATTCGTCAGACGTCACCAGCTACCGGCCGCTGACGGAGAACGAGCTTGTCCCTGGGACACCCTGTGTTGCGAGGTACTCGGCTGACAACTGCTGGTACCGAGCCGAGGTCATAAGCACGGCCTGGGTCAGAGGTTGCATGGAGGTCGGCGTGCGTTTCATTGACTATGGATCGTCGGACTTCGTGTCGGTTGTCCGGCTTCGTGCCATTCCAGCAGAACATTTGAACCTGCCGGTACAGTGTCGAAAATGTCGACTCTACGGAGTCGAGATGCTGTCAGAAGACCAGTTGTACTTGGCAGATGTGACGCAAAGACTGATGGAGCTCTTCGCTGACCGTGTCGTAGTTGCCGTTGTGAGATATGTGTCATCTGAAGGCGATCTTCTGGTTGATTTCTTTGACCGTGACCAGTATCTGGAAATTGGGCTAACATGTCCTTGTTTGTATCAAGGTCTTATCGATGATGGACTCTTGGATTTTAACAACATCAACTCGAGAAACAGCATCGAAATCGAGAGTGGGGAGGAAGAGGAAGGTTCGGTTTCCATACGTGACATAACAGGTACCAATTAAGGTCAACCAAAAGTTCTGAAAACCAAGTGTCAGGGTTCGACTAAGGTCAACCCAATGTTGGAGAAATCAAATCCTGAATCTATTAAATGTCAATACTAAAGAAGTTTGTAGATAAAAACAGAAGACCTTGGGGTTTTTCACAGGAATTTTTGTTTTATTCTGTTTTAATGGCTTATCTCACCTATTAATTGAGTGAAGCTTATTTTATTCAGTGAGCAACATTGCTTATGCGTGATTGCTTATGTTGTGATTCTTCATTTGGAATAAATTCTTCTGTTGGTGAATTCTTGAGACTCAAAAAATGCCATTTTACGTTAATTGATTTAGTAGTTTCTTGAAGTTTTGTAAATTGAAATGTTTGATTAACCACTAATCAAGTGCTGCATTCTTTGACATGTGAGCATTGTGTTTAAGGCTTTGTTGCTTCGTTCGTCAATCTAGTCGGAGTGTTCATAATATTTTGATAAATTTCTATAGCATTTAAACATAGTTTTGACTGTGCACAGTTGATTTAATGTTAAAGTGGTTTATAGTTTTTAGAATGGACAGAAATGTGGAAATATCATAGTAAAACATTGTAGTTTGCATAGAAATTCATGAGCACTGTTGAAGATTTTCATTGCTGTAGTGATTTACGAATTGGCATTATGATAAAGGTGCTAGGGTTGTGTGGAGTGATAGATAACACACTGGCATGCAGAGCTGAGGAAGCGAGTTCCATTTCCTGTATCTTCAGACTAGTTTTTCATTCCGCTAGGCGGTGGGGTTGTTAAATCAGATGTATGATGTGATGGGTGTCTTGCATGGCTGAAGACTGTTAAATTTTACTCCTGTAATAATTTGTTGTCATCCATTCATACTATACCTGTCATCATTGTTCCCTCTGATTATTTGAAGACAGTGTGTGCAAAATATTTTGTGTCTGCAACATTCTATAAATGGTTCACACTTTTGTGTGCTGGTCCTAGCTGAATGTGATAAATTAAGGTCAAGTTATCTAAATAGTCTATGGTGATAAGTTCTGATAACCTAAGAAAAGTCCCTAGTATTAATAATTTGTTTAGAGCAGATGATGCATACAACGTATTATGCTTAATTGTAACTAACCTTCAATTTATTTGCAATTTTCTATTCTGCTCCAGTTAAATATTGATTTACAGTTATCTTATTATTTGTTTTTTCACAAGAAAAAAATAGTGTGCACACACTGAATTCTTGTGTGCCCTGGCTCCATGACTTGTGCGCATGCACACAGCTTAGAGAGAACACTGCTTGCAATCATACTGTAGTTTATCAGTTTGAAATTAAATTAGAATTGTGATCATTATTATTGTAGAATTTTCAGAATAAAATTTTACCTTTTAAACTACTTTTCTTTGGCCTTCAAATAGCTCTATAGCACACTGCTCTTCTCCTGGTGACTGACTAACTGTGCCTCCGACCTGCATTTCTGTGTGACATTCATTTTAAATGTAATATTAATATTTTGGTATGGACTCTGGAGGCCTGTGTTAATGCTAGATGGCCTGTTATTCTATGGACTGCCTATGGCACTTGTCCAGAAGGAATGTTGAACTTCTTTTTCATGGACTGTTATTGCCATTTCTAAGTACAAACTGCATTTGGCATCATTAATAATGATGTTCTTGCCAGTATTGCATCCAAAGCGCCAGACCATCGCGCTTGCCTTGAGCTTAGATTTAACATAATGCGAATCTTCTTATATCATGGAAATCTGATATAGCTCTGTATGTGTGCCATATCTATGGAATTCACAAAAGCTGGTTTTGTGGACTGTCCAATGTCTATTATCTTATTTTTTTAATTGAAAAAGGCGTTATCTATGTCCAAATACCATGCGTTTTATTTAATTAATACATTAGCACGATGACCATAACTGAATAATATTGATTATAATTTCAAAGTCAGTGACAGGCTGAAGAGAAAACTTTATGACTGCCAAGTATTGTAAGTTTGAATTTGGCAACCTGTGCCTGATTTTAGTACTGTACCAAGGGCAAGTCCAGCAGGCAATCTAGACAGATCCTTACATCCCAGTCTGACCTCTGATTAGGACGTTGTCCACATACTCCTCTAGGGACTTTGCTGCAGAACCAAAATTAGTTCTCTGCAAGTAAGTAAGTGTCTGGACACTTAATAATTTAGTGCCTTTCAAGTATGCCACAAAATTGCTGCCTGCACTAGCTGAAGAGGGTTAAACTTCATAAGAACAACAAGTTCTCAGTAAGGATTACTTAGCTTACTAGCAGTCATCACTGGTGGACTCCCACCTACTTGTAGAACTCAACCAATGGATCTCGTGTAGAGTTGACCGCTGATACCACATTGTATTCGCTCATGATACTAGTTAAGTTCAACTAAATTTAGTTCATATGTCATCTTCATTTATTTTCCTGTAGCAATCAGTGATTTTGTGTTTGGCCAAATTTTTGCCGAAGCTGTGATTCATTTCGTTGCCAAAATACATTTTAGAGTTATTGCTAATGTTTGCAGTCGGTCTGTTATTTCTTTTAATGGACTTTTGACACTTGAACATGTAGATCTGATTTTGATTGGAGTTATTTTCTTGTGTATGCAGTTGTTGGGTTGTTGTGATTGCTTTAAAAATTGACCAAATTGGTGCTTTATTAAAACATCTTTTATGGTATTTTCCTATCTTAGAATTTCAAATAGTGCAGTAAGGACTACTAGTACTACTTACTACCTTGGCTTACCTTCAGTATCTTACTTTATCTATGTGTTGTTGCAGTTTAACTACACTGTGCCATAACAAAGATGTTTAGCGTCGCCCTCCTCCTTTATCCAGGCTTGGGACCGGCACTATGCTCACCTTGCATTATTTAAACCTACCATAAATTGAGATACCATACTTTATTACACCATACTTTGACATTACATTGCCTTATTTGATCACTCATATACCTCACCCTACTTTTTTTAGCTTGCCATGGTTTTATAAGCCAGACTTTACATTATATCTTAAGTTAGTGTCCCTTAACCCAAATTTAGCTTTTATTAAGTGATTGAGGCCAGTACTGGATACTAAGGCATGCATATACATGGCACGATGGCAAATTGGTTAAAGTGGTTGGCCCGTAACGCTCGGTGTGCGGTGAGTGAGCGGGTTCGACCCTCGTCCGAGGGGTCAGTCACTGTGCAGGGACCTTGAGCAAGTCCATCGCGTAAAATTGCTCTGCAGTACAAATTGCGCTATAAAGGGGATTCAAGGTGTGTGCACTTCTGAGCAAAAAATGTTGGAAGAAAGATGAAGTCAAGTTTCAAAATAAAAAGCAGATACTCAGATATATTTGTGTGTATACTTAATCACATGTATATACACATGCATACCTATTACCTATTGTCATTTCAGAGATTTTCAAAATGTGTCATTATAAATATATTGGTACAATTATCTCGACACACTAGGTTTAACAACGAAAAAGTCTGTTGACAAAAAACAGTTGAAATTAGGTATGACCAGAGAAAGGCAATCTGGCGACTTTGGTGGTTATGAATTAGACTTGAGATTGGACAAAGACTAAAGAAAACACATGCAAGCCTAACTGAACAACCCTATCAGAAGCATACACGACCTGGTGATGGTTGATGTTCTACAAGTGCAAGAAGGATCATACAAAAGGATGTTCTTGAAGGAAACTCTCACTTTCATGTAATGTTTTGTTTTTCTGTGAAGCGGACTTCTGAAAAAGCAGAGATAAGTAGGTCTTAAATGTATACATACCTTCAATTTCAACTTTAACATTGATTCTAAGAAACATTTATATTAACAACTACTTCTAAGGGCGAAAATAAAAAATTTCAAAGTTTGTGACCATGATTTTTACTTGGATTTTTTTTAAATGTCACTTTAATAAATAAAAAATTTTGTTCCAAAACTTTTCAATAAAAAATTTTTTTCCATGTGGTCCCAACATCCAAATCTCATGACAATACAATGTACAACGCCTGTGCAAAATTTCATACTTTTATCACAAATTGCACCATTACTTTGCTATGCCGCTGTACTAATACAAGTCGAGAAGAACATGAGCCATCACCCTACTCTTATCTTAGGATGTCATTGTGAACTTCTGTTGAGTGAAAATTAAAATATGCAGATTGAAAGGGGATGTTATTGAGTTGGAAGAGCGGTGAGATTGCATATGAGTCAAAATCACCCATTGAAGAGTCTTTGATTCTAAGTTGAAATTTACCTTTTATCAATTAGGTAAAAACTGTAGAGTCAGTTTTGTTTAGTTGAGAATGAAGCACAGCATGAGCAAAGGGAAACAGAAAAGATCCTTTGCCCAACAAAAAGTTAATAATTAATGGAAGTGTAATTATTGGTTCAAAGGCATTAAAAAGTTTAAAACAGATGGTATTGAATTATGATGGCAAAACTTATTAGATGCAGAGGAATTGTAGAATTTCTACCTGATACCATAATAAAAAGGTCTAAAAACTTTGCAACTTTGTGGGCAGCAAAGTGCCACATCATACATTCTTGCACACACATGCACACCCTTACACACGCACCTCTATATACTTAATACATGCATACACTCTCCCTACTCACATACACACACTCCTGCACACATCCACACACATATCACACATACTATTATATCACACATGTATATAATATATATAACATGTATATATATAACTATGACTGCACATTTAGATGTTTGCTAGTCATGTTTCAGTGTCTTTGAGATGTTATAAAGATGTTAGTTATATAAATGATGATGACGCTATGCACTGCATACGTATACAAATATAGTAGCATACTTTTGCCTTTGTGAATGAAGTTCATACCAGGTAAGATGCGCTTTCTCAATCTGTGAAGGGGCCTTCCATCTTCTCACTAATTGGTCTCATTAATCACCTGTTTTTGAGCCACAGCCTTCGGATGCCAAGAGGCCGCTAGATCGTGACGTCATTATGCAAATCCTATCACCGTTCATGACATCACAGCGTTTTTTAAACGACGTTCTGAAGACTGCCTACCATTCGATACAGACGGAGAATGGACAACTGTTCGTTTTCATGCAGGTTGCAGTTGCATCTTGTCTCTTTATCATCAGCGTCATAGGCATCATCATTATAGTCGGCTATTGTCTTTCGTCATCATTGCTGTTACAATTGTCTTTTGTCAGCATAGCTTTTATTGTTATCAATATTACCACTGTAGTTGTCATTATCATCCTAATTGTTATCATTAGCATAATTTCTACCAATTATTCTTTATTGTAGAATTGTAGATTTATGTCTTGTATAGTTCGCCTACCAACACTTTTTGTCGGTCTTATTGACTGCCATGAGGACATTTTGTAATGTTCAATTATGATGTAACGTTATTGTGTCATAATGAATATGTTTTTCATTTTTCTAGTTTAATGAACAGATCTACATCGCAATTAACGGCGATGGGACGGAAACGGAAATGTTTCTGACGAGAAAGCTGTCCATCCTGAACCGAATTATTCGCTTTATTCTCGGTCCACTTCTCGATGAGTAAGAGTCGTGTGAATTGTACTCATGCATTCATACGTTCATTGTGGGTAAAGATGCAAACACTTGAAGACATGTGAAGTTAAAGAAGTTGGTGAAAGATTATGCCAAGATTGAGCACAGGCAAGTCGGACGTGAAAGTGAGAGATGAGGAATTGGTGATTGGTGTAAAGGTGTAAGTAAGGGTCAGGACTTTTTAGTTGATCTGGGAGGATTATAATGATGAGTTCTATGTTGGCATGATTGAGTCAGAGATAGGTTAAGGACATCCAATTTTGAGTTGAGGTTGATCATGTAGAGTACTTAAGCAGTGATAAAAAAGAGCAATGGAGAAGTATCGTCTGTTGATTATGTTGGTGATAACAGGAGCAGGAACATGGTTGAAAGGAGAGTTGGGAATAGGATTTCGTTCACTGTGCTTGCTGATGAAAGTGTTTAGGAGGTGTGACAATCCTTGATTGAAGAAAGGATAGAAGTTAGAAGCAGTAACGGAGAGGAGGGAGTAGGAGGCGCTTCATTGGCGTTGGAGTTAAATCAATCAAGGATTGAAATGAAAAGCAAAAGGTTGAGATGTTGTTAGAGAGAAGTGAGCAGGATGTATGTGTGATACAGGGAAGGGTAGAAAGCTTGGGAGGGAGGAGGACTTATGATGAGGAACAGTGGCGACATCTTTCCATACACCTTCGATTGGAATGAATAAGTGAAGAGGTTTCTCAATTACTCTTTTGTTGTGGCATATACGAACATAAAGACAAATTCGGAGAGTTCTCAAAATTTCTCCTTTGGGGTATAATATGGAAGGTGAGTGCAGCGTGCTGTATCTGGACAATCGTGTTGGCTCTTAAGATCTTATAAATTTCAGGTTGAAACCGGATAGTCTGGTCAAGCGCTCAGAGCGATGGAATTACATTGGCCTGATATTGTCAACCTGGTGTCAACTCTATGACTCAGAACAGGCGTTTCTCACTGAAGTGAGTCATTTGAGGATAATATTGAATATATTCATGGTTTACTGATTAATGATGTTGACTACGATGATGATAGCAATGATAATGATTAAGATTTATTAACCTATATTACATTGAAATACATGGTAAGTGATGATTATGATCGACTTGATGCCGATGACACAATAGTAATTTACATTACATTACATGTAATAATAAGCAAACATTGCATTGCAAGATACTGATGGGGATTGAATGATGTTTTTTTTAAATGTGGAACATCTAGGTTAAATTAGATTATGCTTTCAGTAGATCAAATAATGATGTTGATGATAATAGTCATGATGAAAATTAATGATTACTCACAACAATGCAACTGTACTATAACCTTGATATGTGGAATGTAGATCGTTTTTTATTTTCTGGTGGTGATGCCATCAACAATTCCACATCTATCTACTATACCTACCTCATTTATCGTGCCTTTCTCATTTA
This sequence comes from Bimastos eiseni, assembly GCA_959347315.1. Taxonomy (NCBI): domain Eukaryota; kingdom Metazoa; phylum Annelida; class Clitellata; order Crassiclitellata; family Lumbricidae; genus Bimastos; species Bimastos eiseni. The sequence continues at coordinate 44,543,571 of OY365806.1, forward strand.
CCATGCATACTTTTATGAATAACTGCCTGTTTTATAAGCTTGCAAGTATGACTTACTCTTTTGGGTGCAGATAAATCTGTAGGTTATGATGAGACCTACAGTTGTCTGTAAATTTCATTTAAAGGCTCCAGAAAGGCTGCACATCAATCCGGAACTGAATGGCAAATGTGTTGGATTCTTAGAATGGGCTTTTAACGCAATCAAGTCGAAGGAAGATGGAGCAATTCATTCAATGCTCCTCATCAACAACAAACTCCTCTCCCTCTTCTCTGAGTATGGGCTTTATTTCTGTATTTTACAACTTGATATGTTTAAGTGAATGTTAATATGACCTTGTTTAAAATCAATGCTATTATTTATACCTGAGACTAATAGACTGCTTTGTTAGAGTCCTATTGCTGACCCATTTGGTCTGTTTTGCAGATACTGTTGATGGCTAGAGTTGGTATATTTGCCAAAAGTACTTTCATTTTGTGAATGTTATATGACCTTGTTTAACATTTTTGCTATTATTTATACTGTTTGTAAGCTACTGTGCGTTTGCTGGTAGTCTAATAAAAGAATATTCTTACTTACTTACAATGTAGTAATATGTGTAACCAAGAGGCTGTGCAATTGTAGTCTTTTTGTAAATAATAATAATAATAATAATTGTTTTGATTCATGGCAAGTATGCAGTAAGATTGCATGAAAGAATAGTAACAGATGATAAAAGTTTAACAGAAGTCGAATTTGATCGTATGGCAGCCTATCTGTCCTGCTGCTCATTTCACAGTTGCCTCTAGGGAGTGGAAGGTTGAGTCAACCTTGTGTGGCTGGTGGATATCGAACCATAGTCCTTCTTCATGCCAGTATGTTACCATTCAGCCATCTCCCCGACTGGTATACACTCTCTCAATGTGCAGGTATAGTCACCTCTTAATGGGGAACTCTGTTGGGTAGGTTTTATTTGTCTACTAGAGCCAGTCGCTGTGGACTTTTCCAGTTATGTAAATTTTCTGAGCATTATAACATTTGCTTACGGAAGAGTTTGTTCTGTTTGATGAGCGTTAGAACCACTTGAACCAGTGAGTGTCTTGCTTATAGAGGTACCTAAGAGGAGCAAGAATATTATGTGCTGTTGGTACACACAGTTTACAAATTTACATACACACGAATGGGAGTAACCTCAACTTCTTGAGTTAGTTGTATGTGTAGCCATTGCCTCGAAGTAACAACACATGTAGCGCTAAACATGACATGAATTGTTCATGGGATCTCTTGTTTTTCAGTGCACATGCACCAGCAGTTGATGTTTCAGACCAATTGATGATAATCATTTTGGTCCAGAGTCTCTTCTCTGACTCCTCATTGAAAGAACATGCTCATTCTTCTCCATTGTCAAGAATATCACAAGGTAGCATAAATCTGAAGAGGGTACTTAGCGAGAAGAAGATCCAGTCAGCAACCACTGAGGAAGTCTCTCAGAGTCCATTGATCAAAAGCGATTCTAGTGAAGGCGAGATTGTTGGAAATGAAAACAAAACAGCCATACATCAGCTTCAGAATGAAGAGGGATCAGAAACCTTGCTCGTTGACGAAGACGCGGTCTCTTCCAACGTCGAATCATCACTGGGTTTGGCGGATGACCTTCCATCGTTTGAGAAGCGAGTCGTCTTCCTCCGACGTGGTTCCTCAAACAATGTTCCCCATCTGTTGCTCTGTTTACCAGTAACAGCAGACATCACTCTAGTTGTTGTCTGTCAGGTAATCTCATCTCATCTAACCTAATGTTATCTTGTTTTACGTTGCTATGCATTATGCTTTCTCTGTCTGTCTCTCTCTGTCTCTTTGTTTCTCTCTGTCTCTCTCTGTCTCTCTCTCTTTCTCTCTCTCTTTCTCTCTCTCTCTCATGATTGGATTGGACGAAGTGAGCTTGGATTGAATTATTTATGGTAAGTCAGGAGCCTCTTATTCGAGTTAATAGGTGTCTGTTATGTCTGGATTAGGCCTCTGCAGTCTGCATCCATCATTCATATTTCTAATTTAATCCAACCTAATGGTTTTGATGTCTTAAAGTCTAGTTGAATCCCGATTGGTTTGGATTTCTTGTTTCTCGTCATTCTTTCGTTCAATCTCCTGTGTTCTATTTCTTTACAGATCTCTCGTGTAGAAGATTCCTCGGCCTTAGTCAAATTTCTCGAGATCTTAAATCTTGTCGTACAGGTTTCATGGAAAGAAGGCATCATCGGTTCAGCTGCAGGGGTTGTAAAGGTTCTCGACTCATCTGTGAAAGCAATTCTGAATATAGCCCATCATTATGGAGTTAGTATCCTTTAGCCAGATGTTACTCTATATGAAATTATATATTTATATATAATTATACGTATATATTTCTACATTTAATTCTATATTTACTACAGGTAGTGACAACGGTTTTGATTGAGGTTATGTCATTGTTATGAATCTCTGCTTGTCTTACTATGAAACAGAATGAAATTTATTCAGAATATATGTATAGTAGTTACCAGGGCAGAAATTTATTTCAAGCTTTCTGTTGCACCAACAGTCCCACACCTCTAACCAACTCAGCTATATTGACAACGCAAGATTACACGCTGTGGGGAAAGATGAGATGGCAAGATAGGGTACTGGGTGCCCATCCTCATATGCAAAATCTAAGAAAATGAAGTTGGTAACACTTCATACCATGACTGTCTCACTGGCTAGCTTAAGGGACTACTGTTATTCTAGTCTTCTATAATTAATTCTTTATTTAATTCTATATTTTATTCTAACTCTAAGTAGAGGGCTTGACATCGTTGTTGCAAATTATAGAACAATGGTTCAATCTTCAAGTTTTGTTTTTGTAATTACAAGAACTCGGAGACGGTGACTGGTCCAGTAAAGATGTTGGCCGACAGATGGAAGGAGGTCAACACTTCATCATTGCTTGTCCACTTGGAAGAGGCGGAAGCCAGTGGATGTCTTGATCAAAGGTTGCTTTTTGGTCGGATTTTTTTCAATTTCATGTCCATCTTTGTGGGAGGGATATTTTACTGTCCATCTATCTGTTTCTCTATCTCTCTGTGTAGATATGTCTGCTTGAGTGGCTGGCTGGTTGACTTATTTTATCTGTCTGACTGTTTTTCTTTCTCTCTTCCTGCCTGTTGTTCTGTATGAGGAGTTATCAATATCGTTGTTGTTGTTGTTGTTACTATTATGATGACGAAGATGATGATAGTAATGACGACGACGACTACACACACTACATTACACTAAGCAGCGTGGATCCCTCCATTTGGAATGGACTTCCGCTAGCGTTGTGCATGCTCCCTAGGAACAATCTGCCAGCCTTCTATCGTATCCTCAAGTCATTTTGGTTTGGCCGCAGCCTGGCCGAGAGTGCCTCTGAGTTGGTTTTTGATGGGGTGCTATATAAATTTTCGAAATGAATGAATTAATGAATATATACATACACCAACACTGTAAGTTGATTGCTATTTTCTTATGGCCAGGGTCCGATTCGATTTGCAACAGATGTACAGTCAGGCTCTGAATTTATTCTATCGGTTGTTTTTTGTGCCTCGTGCGATGACCACCGACGAGCAACGAAGCCAGACCGAACAGCTGAGGGAGATTCAGGTTCGCCTTAGGGCGTCACTCGGCGACTATGCTTTGTTCCTTCACGCCAAATCACTCAACAACTTGACACTGACCTCATATCCTTTCATGCTTTTGATAATTGATTTAATGCAATGGGCAATCTGTTTGACAGAGTAATTGATTGACTGAGCACTAGACTGCAGGACAGACTATATAATCGACTGATTAATTGTCCGTATTGCTGTTTTTATTCCCTTGCTGTTTTATTTGGCCTAGAAATAATAGACTGAACAATTGACCGATTGATTTATCGATTTATTGACGAACTGATTGTATCGGATATCTATGAATTGCTATAGTAACAGATTGACTGACAAATTGATTAATTGATCGATGTTTGGATCAAATTAGAAATACTTTTATGCAGCTTAAGTCGTTTTCATCTATACAGAAATTAAGTATCATGTACAATGTGTTGTATTGTATTGTGCGTTTGACTGTGTCATCTTGTTTTTGTGTTGTATCATCCTTTACAGCTTTCTTTACATATCTTGAGTTGTATCCAGGGATGATACATTTTCTGTATGTTGATCGAACAACAAATCAGATGATTGGAACTTCATTTGCGGTTGGCAGCAATCAGGAATCGAACAAAGCTCAACGTTTGATTATTAAGAAAAACGTGAGCTTTTGTTGTTCTTTTTAAAAGAAAAATGTGTTTCAATTTTTTTAAACTATTGAGTTTTATTTTTTTTAGAAAAGTATGGTCTTTTAAGTTACTTTTTATCGGCCTAATCTAATTTTTGTTAAAGAAAGCATCAAAATTAAATTTTGAAATAAGTATTTAGATGAATAATAATTATGTGATGCATAGTTTTCGAAGAGAACATGAATTTTATTTGCTTTAGTTTTTAAAGAAGTGTGAAGACTTTAATATGATTGTTTTAACCCCTTTAGCATCCAGTAAAATTTTTAAAACCTACCCTTATACGGCAAGCAAATTTTATATCTGCATATCTATGTATGTATAATTATATGTATATATGTATGCTTATATGTATATATGTATGTATATACGTATGTATATATGTTGGTATATATGTATATATGGATATAGGTATATATGTGTATATGTATGTATATATGTGTGTACGTATGTATGTATATATAAATATATAAATCGTATGTATGTATGTATATATGTATATATATACATGTACATGTGTATAAATATATGTATATATATGTATATATATGTATATATATGCATACACATGTAATTTATGTGTATATATATGCATATATATATATATGTATATGTCAATCAATCAATCAGTGTTTTATTCAGTAAAACAGCATAGATCATGATACAAATGTTTTGAGTAATAACAGACAGTACTGTTGCTGATCACCAAGCGAGACCCAAATAGGGACTGTGTAGTCCCGCTAGTTAGGGCCACCCCCCACATTAAGTAGAATTCTAGAAAGTCAGATGACCGTACATCGGTAGATCGATAGTTTTAGCTATTTAAGCACTTCAGAACTATAACGAACTTAACTACCCTTAACTATATTCAAACAATCACAGGTTACAGGTTAGAATATCTGCAGTTCATGTACAATAGGAGTTTAAACACTGTTACAACAATCGTAATAAGCATATTTAATATTAAAGAAATATTAAAGGAACCAAACAATCCTATTTCAACCAAGGTAGACTCGTGACCAAGCGTATTATATCCTACTTTAAGCTTCTGGTCATTTAAGATCCTGTAGAATGAATTGCCTAAATTTATATTTAAATTGCTGAATATTTGTCACAATGCGTATCTCAAGCGGTATATTGTTCCAAATTTTTGGGCCCATGCATTTTATGGATGCGAGTCTGATGTTAGTTCTCGCCAATGGGGTAAAGAGAGTATTTGTGTGTCGCAATACGTGCAGATTTTCATTTGGTTCGGGTGGGAAATAATAGCGGAAAGATCGAGGTAGTAATTTGTCTGAGTATTGATATATAAATAGTCCAACTTGCAATATTCGTATTTGTTCTATTCTTAGTATTTCCTTCTCTTGAAATTCACTTTCTATATGTGCATTATACGGCAAGTTAGCTAAAAATCTTATCGCTCTTTTTTGTAAGATATGCAGGTTGTTTAAGTTAGATTTATATACAGTGGCCCATATGATGTTACCATATGTAAAGTAAGGATATATGATGGTGTAATAAAGAGTGGATCGCGTCTTTGCCGGTAGAATTTTTGAAATTTTAGTTAGTATGCCAGGAGATTTAGCAATTTTTGATGCTATTGCCGTTATGTGGTCAGTCCATGATAAATGTTGGTCTACATACCTAGAAATTTGGTTGAAATTACCTGTGTGGTGGGAGTATTCATGATAGTAAGCATAGGTAAATGCTGCAGTGGGGTTTTTCTATGAGATCTAAAAAGTATGAAGTTAGTTTTATCTAAATTGAGAGTGAGTTTGTTTGTTGTAAACCGTTCGGCTATGTTACCGAGCTCGTCATTAGTTTGACTAATCAAAGTTTCTGAACATGGATGAGAATTAAATAAATTAGTGTCGTCTGCAAAGAGTATAATGAATAGACTAGGAGCAACAGAAGGCAGGTCATTCATGTAAATTATAAATAATAGTGGTCCCAAGATGGAGCCTTGATGGACTCCATGTTTTATTGTTAATAGAGCAGAGGAGACATTTCCAGATTTCACCAATTGCTTTTGGAGATAGCTTTTAAACCAGTTGAGTTGAGTATTTCGAATTCTGTAGATAGATAATTTTCTTAAAAGGATAGTGTGGTTAATAGTATCAAAGGCCTTGGCTAAGTCCAAAAAGATGCCAATTGAATACTTATTTTTATCTATGGCATCTGAAATTTTATCTTGCATAGTGAGTAAAGGCATGACAGTCGAATTGCCTGACCTGAAGCCACATTGAGCATTGTATGGGAGATTTGCTTTTGATATAAAGTCAGTAAGACGTTCATGCATGACTTTTTCGAATATACATATTTATACATATATATATATATGTATATATATATATATATGTATGTATATACATTCATGTATATGTATGTATGTATGTATGTATATGTATATATATGTATGTGTATGTAGATATGTATATATGTATTTACATATGTATTTATGTATGTACATATGTATGTGTATATGTATATATGCATATATATATATATATACATGTGTATATATATATAAGTATATATATATATATGTATATATATGTAGTTTATGTATATATAAATATATAATTTGTATAGGCCTATATATATATATGTCTATATATATATATATGTATATATATGTCTATATATATATATATATGTATATACATGTATGTATATATATGTATGTATATGTATGTATTTGTATATATATGTATGCATATGTATGTATATGTATGTATTTGTATATATATATGTATATGTATGTATATGTGCCTGAATGTATGTATGTATGGGTATGTATGTGTATGTATGCATGTACGTACATATGTATGTATTTATGTCTGTATGTATGTATAATCAATTGGACGATTATATTCGGGTTTGCCGTCTAACGGTTGGTTATTAAGGACGAATATAATCAGGTTTGCCGCTAAAGGGGTTAATAGAAATATGGGTTTGGATTGTGTTAACAACACATGAGCTTCTATTTATTTTAAAGAAAAGTGGTTGGTTTTATTTGACTTACCAAACGTATTTCATTACAATATGTTAGATGTGGAAATTGATTGAACTGATCCACCAGAATTTGCTTCAGGGCTGCACATCAACGTTGATCAGAAAGGGCGACTTCTATTACAGCTACAGTCTTTGGTTCGAAGACACTGCAGTGAGTATATGGTAGTGACGCTATTCCAGTCACTAAATATATATGATTCCCTACTTGTTACTATAGCAACTATATGACTCGCCTTGCATTGCTTACCATACCTTACTTACCTTACCCATCTTACTCACCTCATCTTATCTTGCATAACTTTATTTTACCATACATACCTTCCTAATCTCATTTTGCTTTACCATCTTGCTTTGTTTTCCTTATCTTGACTTGCTTACCTTACCTTTACCTTACGGAATATCCGAGTATGAGCACATAACAGACCTTGTTTGTTGTTTTACAGTGCTTGCAATTTTGCATTGGTTGTTTGTGGATTTAGGGCAAACCGTTAACAGTCAAAGTTCCAATCAAAACAACCCAACGGTTTCTGCTTCCAGGGATCATTGCTCACAATTTCTACAAGTTTGTACAGATTTTTAATGATCAGTTTATTGTTGATGTTCACATCCAAACTTTTACATGGAGACATAGTACACACTTTACAAGCTCAATTAGTTACTTTAATATTAACTTATTTAGCTAGCTACCTATTTATTTACTGATTTACTAACCTACATGTTTCATATGTACTAATTTCTCCACTTACTTACTTATTTACCGACTTACCTACTTGGTTATTTCATATACTTACTTACTGACTAGCCATTGTACTTGTGATGCTTCTGTTGAAGGAAGTTGGTGAGCCGCTGCTTTGCAAAGAACGAGCATTCGGTCAACTGTTATGAATTGATTACAGTGCATACAGCCAACATGCCAAAGTCGGTGATGCATGACCAGCGTCAGAAACTGATTGGCCGTCTTGTTCAGGCTTCTGCAATTTCCAGCTCTCCTCTTCCACTCTTCTGATTCTTCACCATTTCTATTTATAAGTTTTGATCTGCAAATGTTTGTTATAAAAAAATAAGACTTGTGTTCATGTACTCAGGTTCCTTCTGCACATATTAAGTCAGTAGACTCTTTGTTATTGTTAATAGTACTATTGTTCTTCTATCATAACTATTTATTATTATTGTTCCTGTTCATCTTCACCGTCATCATCTTATTATTATTATTATTGCTTGTTATTATTATTATTATTATTACATAGACTTTCTTGGTTATTTTTTAATGGTGTTATTTGTATTGGCAACTGGCAAGTAATAAATAGTTTCAATGAACCTAATTAGTACTGCTCTGGTAGTGCTTGTACACCTGAAAAACCTTCAGACATAGAACTGTAAATGAGTCATCTAAAGCAGGGGCGGTGATCCCAAGGGTGTTGAGGGGCAGGGATGTGATCTCAAGACCGGTCTTGGTCTAGAGACGGTCTCGAGATCGGAAAACTGGGGTCTTGGTCTCGGACCATCGGTCTTGGGATTGGTCTCGACTGTCTTGGTCTTGGTCTTAAAGGAACGGTCTTGGGATTGGTCTCCATCTTAGGTTAGCGTTCTCGGTCATTTGCTGTATCGGAGCAGATTCTTTGATATTTGTCAGTTATTTTCAATTATTAGAGACACCGAATGTTTAGGCCGTACACGCTTATCGATTTATGGCGTGCTGACCATCTATTTATACATGTTACTGTGGGCCAAAAAATGCATTTGCAACAGAACCAGCCATTTCAAAATTTGCTTTCACAAATTTCTAGGTTTTGGAACAATCTAATAATTATGTGGTCGGCCACGTGTAGTCATTGTTAACCTACAATTCCGAGTACAGTTAGGCCTACATCATTCAAACGGAACGTTAATCTACTTGTTCAGATGTCTTAAAGTATTTATCTATAGAATACTGTATACTGTAAGTAATTTATAGTGTGATATTCTCAGGTGGAAGCCAAGGGTTGAACCCGCAGAAGTTAAGACTGGCCGGTAAAACTGTTTTCTGGACTTATTAAGATTAGTATTCTTCAGGAATAAAATTAATGTTTTAAGTGTGCTATTCCGTTTTAGCGTCTTAATAAATTGAGTTGTATATTATTTTATAAAAAAGAGTCTTGGTCGCGGACCTCTCTGTCTTGGTCTCGAGGTTTTGGTCTCGTGCTCAACACTGCGAGGAGGACAAGTCCCCCACCTTTTACAGAGAGTGGACACGTGATACGTTTGTCCCCCACATTTACATACTCCTCGCATTGGGTGACCCCCCCCCCACCTGTCAAACGAGATCGCCGCCTCTGATCTAAAGGGTTATGATTATCTATAAACATGTTGCAAGGCGTACAAAACAAAGGCCTACCATTTTTATGATTCGACGAATTTACGACTATAAAGAGTGCTCCAGACTTGTCCCATTTCAGAACCTGGACAATGCTGGCGTTGATGTTAGTGGTTGCTGTCTTGCTGATGCTGAGACAACGTCATTGTATTTGGTTCCGTGTAATTTATTTTCGAGACTGTCGCGCTGATAGCCTAAATATGAATAGCTAGTACCTTATATTCTGTACTAGTAGGCCTACTGTGAGAAACACTTAATGAATACAATACGATATGTAGACCGAACACGGACTAGCAGTTTAATACTACGATAAAAAGCAGAGTTGTATGTTCTCGAGACATTGTCTCGGTCTTGAGACGTCTCGAGACTGTTAGTGTCTCGGTCTCGGAAGCCTGCTGTCTCGGTCTCGAGGTAATGTCTCGAATTTTTTGAAACTGTCTTGAAGTGAATGTCTTATTCTGTCTCGATCAAGCGGTCTTGATAAGTTTCTCGTGAACTGTCTTAAAATCTTGCGCGGCAATATAAAAACTGTTTTCAGGAATTTGTACTATATACATTATAAGTTTCAAATTGAAATTACAAATAAACATTATTCCCGAAAACTGATATTTCAGCATTTTACAGCATTATATATAGGATAACTTGTATTTTACTGTCTCGTACTGTCTTGAACCTAATGTCTCGTTCTTGGTACCTAACTGTCTCGGTCTCGACACCTCACTGTCTCGGTCTCGTCTTGGTCTTGAAGTTTAAAGTCTTGCATACAACACTGATAAAAAGTATATTTGCTTGCTGATATAAATTATGTAGGATATTATTTTCTTGCTTGACGTAAAAAAAATGATATGCTACTTCCTAACCGTCAGAAGCGTCCTGTTTTAATATTTTTGCCAAAAACGATGCGCTAGCAATGTAAACAAGCATATTGGTCGTTGCAACAAGGAGACCGATTACTATTAGCAAGGGGATTTTCATGCGTTATTGGAAACGCCCCATTTCATGTTTACATTGTTTTAAAATCGTTTTAAACCCAAATTTTCCGTTTAGCTTTAATTATGAAATTATTGATGTGGTAGACATCTATAGGTTTAGTTAAAAGTAGAGTTATAGTGAGTGAGATCCGTAAGAGGTTAGTACATGTGACAGCCATTTGAATTTTACATGCGCATTGATGAATATTTACACTGGCTGCTCCTTATATACCGTTTGGCCTTGTACTTTAAGCTTGATAATATGTGTAAAGAATTAATTTACCTTTGGAGCTTTGGCCGTACTATTTCACCACATCCACAGCAAATATTACTGCCCATGATCACATCATTGTCGCAGTCGCCGCGCACACACTGCGGGTGTAAGTGAAGTGCGAACTGTGAACCGATCAAATGCGAACCAAGATGCGAACCATAGGTTATTCGTCGTGTGGTTGGGTTTGGGTTAGGTAAATCGTCGTGAGGGTAGGTTAGGGTCAGGTTAGGCGTCGTGAAGGTCGGTTTGGGTCAGTGTTAGGGATAGTTCGTACATAGTTCACAAACGGTTTGCAGATTAAACCGGTTCGCAGGTCGTACTTTACCCACACCCTACTACTGCTACTACTTCCGCTTCCCCTACTACCGTTACTACTATTAAATGCTGGTATTTTACATTCTTTAAAAGATATTATGCAATGGTATTTATTCTAAAAAAATTCTTGTTGAGGTCATGTAGCTTACAAATGATATATTTTGCTGTATTTCATTTGTCATGATATCATGTAGTGTGCATGTGTAGGTGTTGGTGTGGTGTTTGTGGGTGTTCATATGTGCATGCATATGTGTATGAAAATTTGTATTGCACCATTTAGACGTCTCTTAAACGTGCTTGTATAAAAGTATACAACACTATGCAAAAATTACATTTTTATTGTACTTTCACCAAGATGTCTGTGATGAATCTGAGCCACAGCATCATCTTGTGGAAGGGCACACCGTTTCTTATAGAAAACATATATGATGTCCACGAGATCCTGGACCATCTTCTGGCATCAGAGGTCATGACCTGGGATGAGAAGGATGACATCTCATGTCAAGCAACGCGCCGTAAACGCATAGAAATGCTGCTCAACTTTCTGAGGATGAAGGATCAGATGACGTTCGACATATTCCTTGAGGCATTGACGTATAGTGAAAATGGTTTTGTGCGTGAAGAGTTAGAATCCATTGCAGCACGATTGGAGGAAGAGATGCTATCAGCAACGGTTGTTGCTCAGGCAACAGAGAGCAGAGAAGGTAGTCTATATCATTTTCTTCAAAAAAATAGATATCTATCCACTGAAGAAAGAATCTAGTTTAAATTCTGCTTTACAGTTCTCAAGGTACTGAATTTAAATCTAAATAACTCTTGCTGATTAGGCTTTTGATAATGGTAGATTCAATAAGAATAAAAATTACATTGAATTGCATTAGATGCGATTGTGATATTTATTTATTATGTTAATAATAAATGCTTATGTGACCAAAGATGTGATTTACCAGGGTCTGTTATTCAGTTCACAATCAGAAACGATCGTAATGCAATATTGGGTCATAGGTGTGGCAGTGAAGTGGTGAAGTTTATCATGTAATTTAGTTAATTCACATTTGATCCTCAATTCGACTGTTTTTTTGTTTACAGCAGATGACTGGTTTTCAAACATGGGCGAGGAGTGGAGGCTGCGTCCTCTGACAGCACAGGCAATATCGCTGCTGTCACGTCGGCTCTCGCCTCACTGCTTCTTCCATGTCGGACAGTTGTTGGGCTTTTCCAAGAGCCGCCTGGAACAGTATCAGGCTACAGATCCCTACTCGGTTCCAAATCAGTTCCTAAAGATGCTTTGTGACTGGTGTGCCAAGGACAATGACAAGGCCACCCTCGGCAGACTTGTCCATGTCCTTCGAAGTTCAGGCATCGATGATGCTGACTATAGGGACATTCTAGAACAGCAATTTGCATCCACTTATTGTACCTCTCAGATGTTAGGTAGCAACAGCGAAACGTCAACATCGATATCTACACAGCGTGTGCCGCAATGGGTCTAGGCTTTACGGTCTTGCACAGTTTGTTGCACAAGCGGTTGTCGAAACTATGGTACCAAGTTGCACCAACCAAGGCCAGATTAACAAGTAGACACCATGGAAAATGCAGAGGAAACTATAAGTTCAACACTCTGTAGCATAACAGTTCCAAGTTGCCCCCATCAGATTAGTAGCTATTGGTGCACAAACACCATATAATTATTAACATTATTCATTGATGCACTTAATAATTAGTTATTTGCTTGTGCTTACTTACTCACTAATAGCATCCACCATGTGGGCTGGGTACCGACTTCAGAAAAGAATTAAAGTCCCGCTCCACTTTTAGCATCCAATTCCGGAATCGATGTCATGTAAAGAAATTTCTATACCCTCACACTACTGAAACTTCCTCTATGCCTATGTACTTGATGATCTGTTGGTAAGTTGTTAGTTGTTTTCAGCATCTACGGTAGTTTTCAGTGAGAGTAATTTGCAGACAGTTTTCTGTGTTAGGTCATTTTCTGTGACATATGATTCTCAATTGTATTCTTAACAAACACGAAATCATTTTTGTTATATCTTATGATTTTAAATTTGTTTTCTTCAATCACATCTTTCAAGGTCTGATCTTAGATTAGATTGAATTTATGCTATACTTTAAGTCTTAACCATCCTTTGGATTTGAACATTAGAACTGAATATACTACATGAGATTAAACTTTTCAGGTTTGTAATTGCAACATGGTATATTTTTATAGCACCGCTTTGACATAAATCAGAGGCTAGTGAAAACAATGATGGAAAACAATGCCTTCAGCTGCTTCCGAAAATGAGGCAATAATGCAAAGCCAGGAGGCTTACTTTGAAGGTTATTTAGACAACCAGGTCACCTTATGCAACACATTGAGGAAATCTGTGACTGGGGTTGGAGTGACCCAAGCCCATCTCACCAAAAAAGATGTACAGCCTGTAAGACAACTGCAAATAACTTTTGTGGCATGAGCATTGAGATCTTAGGCTTAGCATTTTTTTACATATTCAACCTGTTTTCAACTGAAGTGTGATAATATTAATATTATATGCATAAACCAAGGTTTACTGTGGAATAGCTTAAAAGAGATTGTAATTGATTTATTTGCGAACAGTAGGGCCTACATGATTGGCATTACCATAGTTACAATCTGACATCATATATAAGAGTTGTAACAACAGTCTGCATCCACTGGTTTTATCTCTAAGATATTAGATATCAGATCCAAATGTTTGGTGTTTTCTAATAGTCTTCTGCAGCGGTCCACCGCATGTTTACTCTGAAGCGCCTTACGTGAATAACTCACTTCTCACTCCAGTGGCTTCTTCATATGATAAACAATAATCTACGTGTAATTATGCGTTCATTTATACGCATAATTACTCTGAATTATTATTGAATTTGTGCAGAGGGCGGATTTTGTCCTAGGTAATATAAATATATCCGTAGGCCTATACGTTCGGTGGGGTGGGGTGCAGTGCGGCCAGAGGGCAATATGTCAGAGGAACAACATTTACCCTGGCGACATAATTATTATGTCCAGAGGATTAACGTTATGCTACCTCTGCACTCAATGATTAGCAGCATTGATGATAATTATTCGTTTATTGATTGTGTTGAAGTAGAAGAGGTTTGTATAGGTTAAGACTGCATCGTTTTGTAGTCCTGTTATTAGAATGGGTTCACGTTAAAGGATTTGGATCCGATTAGAGCTAGTTTGTGACACTGCAAGTTGCATCTCTAGGCCTAAACTCACTCATTTGACTAGCATCATTATGTGTGTTACATTTAGCTCTCGTACGTCTCTAGAACATCATCATTTACAGTCAATCTCCCCCCCTGAGTGATGGAGGCAAACCTCCGGTTCCAAGTGTTAGGAAGGCAAGAATTTCCCTCCTCTAAGACTCAGCAAATATTGCCCCCTACCTGAAATCGGTGGCATTTGCTTCCGGACCCCCCCTCGTATCAGGACGCCTCTGATCATTTAATGCTAGTATAGATTTCGTTATGTTACACTTCTTAGTTCGTATTCTCGTTCCGTCTCTTTCAATCATAACTTATAAGTTTCGCTTTTAAGCTTATAGATTATTTATGTCAAAATAAGAATCCCCAACGTCCGATCCGTCCGTGCGAACTCCCATTGACAACAATTGATTATAATATTACGGTCGCTTGTGTTGAGGCGTTGGTGTGGACTTGCATCGCAAAGAAGAACGCTGACGCTGCCTGCTGCAGGGTTTGGTGTTTATCGGTGCCACGCCAGCCCAGTCTCTCGCCGCTGCCTGTGCTACGTCGAGCACCAGCAGCAGCAGCTGATGCCTGTCTTGAATTGACAATGACGATTTAGTAACAGGTAGTTTGCGGTCGTAAACATTTATAGCATGTAAGAGGTTGGGTGTTCTGGGAATAATGTTCGGCTTCTTATCAATTGACGTAGGGCGATTTGCGTTGGCGTGGAGGTAGGTAATAGATTAAGCCGTTTGCTTGTCTTTCAGTCAGATTCGATCATCCTTCTGTAAGTTCTGATCGACGAGTCAATGTGACGCTGTTGCAGGCCACGTGACTTAGACCATATGGCGGTATTCTAGTTTACAAGCGAACAGCAATTTTCAAGAGTTTCATGACCTCTGTCCTGTTTGTTTAAAGGTTTACAGTATAGGGATTAACGTTCTGTGGTGTCACTTGAGAGGTCGTGTTTAAATCCATGCTATAATAAATTATATGCAGAAATTGGGTTCCAGATTTCTGCTCTGTGTGCTCCTCTGGCAAAATCAATTATGAAGGGTAGGCCTACACTGTCAGTGGGAAAACGAAACAGTGAGGGGATTGGCCCAACCCACTTTCCAAAAATCAGTTGTAGGCCTATTACTGTTTTTCTGTGCATCAGTTCTTGGATCATGCATACAGCTCTCGTTGCAGTGTTCTTCAGGACTTCTATATTGGCATACCCTATCAGTTTTGTTTTTCAGCATGCTTTCTAGTTTTGACACTGACAGTTCAAGGTCATTCCAGTTTGAGAAAATTTAACTTCAGTTTAAACCAGTGTGGGGAGAACTATAAGAGGAACCAGTGTGGGAGGAATATGATCTTCAGCTAGTATTCAAAGAAGGATCTGAGTTAATTGCATGACTTATACAGCACCAATATAATGCACAAAGCTTCAATTATTGACCACATCAAGTGAAATCATTGTACAAATCATAATCAATCGAAGAAAACAGATCAAAATCCAACCAGTTGGGGAAAGCAAGTTCTTCCAATCCTTATTGTTGGTCAGTGTTCATTGTTTTCAATTCCTGTCTGATTGTTTGCATAATATGTATCTTTTCTTCAATTTCAGTTACTCGGAAGCATTGACCTTTGCAATCGTGATCCTGCTGGCAGACCATGTTACTGAGGCGCATGTTCATGAGAGGTCAAATGATGGTCAAGGATTTCATGACAGCAAGGTCGTCAGAGACCCAGAGTGAGTTATACTGGTCTAGAATGATGCTGTACATTCTATGTGTACATTTTTAGATGTGTTTTGTTATTTTGAACAAGACTTGGAGATATCTTAAAAACTGCTATACAAATTACTGAATGAATTGATGTGTAGGTAGTAGATAGTTGAGTGATTGTGTGATATGTAGTTAAGCATATAATTAATTGATACTGCATTTATTCATGCCTATGAAAACTTCTGCTTTATCAACTTTAATATGTTTATCTTATTTTCAAATAGCTTCAATAATCTTCTGCAATTATTTGTGCAAAATCTTAGTCTTTCCCTTGCTTTGTTCAAAACCATTGCCCAACTGATTTCTTTGCATTTGTCCGGCTCATTCATTCTAGCCTCTGATATCCAACAGTCTCCAATTGCCAACTTCTTTTAGGAGAAGGGGCAAGAGACACAGAAGGACGGTCCCCAAATTTGTAGAGTTGAAGAAAGGAGCTGCTCATATATATATATATATATATTTTCCCAAATATTCCTTAAATGCTTCATGAATATTATAAAACTCTAGTGCAATTATAACATCAACCCGACTACATGACAACCATAATTATTCCTCTCCCAGTGGCTTAATTAGGTGTTATAGCAATATTACATTTCAATACATACAAGGATGCATATTCTCATGAGGGTCCACAATAGTAATGAACAATGTAATAGCAATGAGGGCAGTGAATGTTGTTTTTGCTGTCTCTTTGCAGACACATCAATGAACATCTTCAGGGTCAGGCTGCAATTAACGTTAGTCAAATGGGTGCAGAGGAACTAGAGTTCTACTATTTCAAGTAAGCTTCTCAACAGTACTAGAAATAAAAAGACCTCCTAGGACCCATCCATATATTACGTATGCAAAAAATCGGATTTTTGGACCCCTCGATCCCGTCTGTTGCACCACATGCATTTCGTCGACCCCACCCCTATGCGTACGTACATCTTGGCTCTACACCTGCCCCAAAGCAAAGGTTGAATAGGTAAGGACAGCTATAAGACATTGAATTTACCACAGGCTATTTATTTTTGTTAAGTATCATATTTAACAGCTTAAATTTGTTAACTGTCATGAAGAAATAAAACACTAACAGCACTTTCATTTTGAAAAGTTTTAATGCTAGGCCTACGTGAAATTGATTAAGCATGGAATATAGTCTGTGATTGGGTTTACAGTTTTGATTTTAATATTCCATATTGTGGACGTCATAATTAGACAGTTATATTTGCGTATGGACATATGTGCGGGACCTCGCCCCACCGTAGGCCTACGCACCCGTATGCAAAATCGCCGAAATTCAAACCCCTCCCCTTGCTGCGTACGTAATATGTGGATGGCCCCTTTCTTTAAAATTTGTATAAATTTGTTTTAGATAGAATTAAACATTACACCAACAGGCAGATAATTTTTACTGCATTAATGTCACATATTTTTGCACATTTACAGTATAGCATTACCTTTTGTTACTGATCCTATTAGCTTTTGTCACAGCGATATTACATTTCACTACGCTGCTATTGCATTTCTTATTTTCGAATTTTGATACCGCCCTTCTTCCAACATCTTTTGCTCAGAGTGCATACACACGCCTCGACGGCGCAATTGCAGTTGTACTGCAGAGCAATGATGCGCGAAGGACTTGCTCAAGGTCCCTACACAGTGACTGACGCCCCGGACGAGGCTCGAACCCGCGCGCTCAGCACACACTGAATGATACGGGATGACCGCTCTAACCGATCGGTCACTGTGCCACACCGGAACTGCAAAACGTTGTATTTATCTAGGAAGCACCGTTGCAAGAGTCAATTGCCTTTGGGAGACTAAAGGCGCATCAATAGTTCTTGTGTTATGTTTATGAAGATTACATGACACAGACAACAACACAAAGCTGGATGGTCTCGAGATTTACAAAGCAATGGTTCATATGTTACCGTTTGATGAAATCGAGAATATGGTATACAAGAAAGTTGATACCAGAGGAAAGACGCCCGAACAGATAAAGAAAGAGCGAAAAGAACAGGAAATAAAATATTACACTGGTAAATCTTGTAATTACTGTAATGGTGACAGACTAATTTGTTTGGGATATAATTGATACAAAGGAGCAGGATAGCAAAAATGCAGTACTTTTAAGCTACAAGTGTAGTCATTGTCACAGCAACAGACTGTAGTGTACCATATATATTTGACCTCATTATGGCTTGCTTTTGGTACGCCATCAGTTGATGCATTATTCAATAGACACTGGCGCTATAGAAGTTAC
Organism: Bimastos eiseni; assembly: GCA_959347315.1. NCBI lineage: Eukaryota > Metazoa > Annelida > Clitellata > Crassiclitellata > Lumbricidae > Bimastos > Bimastos eiseni. Next base: position 44,562,041 of record OY365806.1, read on the forward strand.
TAATGATTGCAGTAATTAATCATAATATGCGATGCATAGGAACAGAAGTCAAATACCATATTGTATATAATCAAAGATCAAACCAATGAATTAAAATATATACTATTCTAAACTATATACAGGCAAACAGATCGGCCTACTCGTTGTTTTATAAAGGTAGTTATCCAGGCTACAGGAAAGTGCTAATGTCAAAAGTAACTATGGCTTCGTTTTGCAGTTCTGATATATCTCAGGATGGTTTTGATTTTTTTCAGACATTGTTGATAACGTGATGAAGGCTGATGACATCGATGATGATGGGTACCTCACTTATCCCGAGTATATAATTGCCAGACGGAGGGAGGAGGCCTACGAAGAAATGGACCAGCCTCTGAAGCAAGACTCTCACTAGAGCAGAACCGCAAAAAGTCAAATGTTTAAGATTGTTCTATTCGAGGTGGATAAAATTCTTTTTAAATGAGTTATTGTAATTTAGGAAACTTGGTTATATGGTATTTGTGTATACCGATTTGTGTTTTAATAAAAGCCGACTTCATATTATAATCATTGAACAGCTTAACACTACTAGAAAACTAAATTATTTAGTAAAATGTAGACCGACTATATATAGGTCATACTCCAGTAGTATTCAATGAGTCTTTACGCTATTGTACAGTGTCGATCTTTGATACTCGGAAAAACTGCTTATATGTTGAGCAACAATATCACCAGAGTTTCTCACTTTCCTTCGACAAGTCCAGAAAGGCCTCAACAATATCTGCGCCTAGGACCCCGTTTTATGTAAACTTGGTCCAGGATTTGGGGACAAGTCGACGAAATATTGGGGATATCAGCAGCTCCATCCCAAGCCTCAAACGGGGGTGGGGGGTGCAGCAAAAAAACTAAACAGTAAAACTAAACACTAGACGTTTATAATATTTCTCAAATATTATGAATTAGTGGGATATATAAGCTACTCCATCCCAGCCTCGCATGTGATGAGGGCCTGTGCCCCCATAGTGTCTGCGCTATAGACCTCAACATTCAGCGTTTTTAAAATTAGGCCTACCTATTAGACGACGATTAGTGGGTCTCCGTCAATCCCTTGATCTATCAACCACTGTGTACAGGCTCAACTTATTTCAGTTTCTCTGTTCAAATTATATGGCGTGTAAGTTTTGAGCGTGCTGTTCAGTGTAGGCCTAGGCCTACTTTAATCTTGGTGACCTTTCAACTTGTTTGGCCAGCCTGAAGTTGGCCTGCCGCCTATTTAAGGAGCAATTTAAACTCTATGTTGACTTGTTAGTTGTGACACACTGGTTGTTTGTTTATTCATTCATTAGAATTGCTCTGCTCATTTATATCGTTAGTATAAATTATTATAAATTTTCAGAAACGTCACCATGAAGCAATTTTGGGATTTACAGTTTAGGAGGGTTTCAATTGGATATACTCACAGGCACCTGGCACAGCAAGAGTAGGCCTGGGCTTGAGCCTGTGAACCCCTTAAATACGCCCATGCTACTACTTTCATAGGCCTACAATCTTATATAGGACTAATAAATCTCGTTCCTTGTCTAATCACAATAAATTATGGCCACGGGAAGCGAAGCGTGTTACTGGATGCGTGCGTCACCTCCTCTGACGTCACTAGTGATCAATCAGGGTCAACCTGAGAACGTCAAGGACGGTCGTCAGCTGGTAGACCTGCACAATGGTAGAAACAAAAAACATCGGGTGAGGTACGATTGAGTTTCGCGCCACAGTAGTAAATTTTGATTAGTTACATTGAAGTTTCATTTGACTTTTAACACCAAAAAACCAGTTGATATTATTGCCGTTGCAGCGCATTTTGCGTTTGCCAGAAATTTGCTTAAACAAATGAAGATCGTCGTAGGCCAAATGATTTGCTCACCCAGGGTCAGAGGTGACGAATATCGAAATTTAACCAATCTTAAGCTTTGGCGCACCTGGCGAATCTAGCCTATAACTGATATTCGCTGTCTGGAAAACACGTAGGCCTAAAACGTGCGAAATCAAATGAGTAGGCTATTGAGACAAACGCGGATTTATAGGTGACGAGTCTTTTATTTTTAGTACTGCATCTCAAAGTTTAGGTGGTGGCTCCCTAATTCTAGGTGAATGATCTCAGATCCTGCTAAATTTCACCAATGCTCATTATGTCATAACTGCTGCAATACAGGCCTAAATAATGACGGCTTACAAAATAGTTAATTAGGCCAACAAAGTTGGGAAGAAGCAATTAAATGAAACTACGCTCAATTTACGAGTAGGCCCTACCATTAAAAAAATTAGCAAGATGGTCAAACCCGTCAAAAACTTACGACCATAGGAGTTTGTTGTAGGCCTACAGACACATGTTGTAGAATTAATAGAAATTCAGTTTATTGGCAGATATACAGCAACAGAAGAGTCTTCAATGTTATACGCATATATATGCCTAATTCTAACTAAATCTATAAAATTATTTATGAGACCCAGAATTTTATTAAGGCTGGGTAAAATAGTTCTATACCTCGAACTAGCCTTACTTATTGACTTAATTAGGCACTACTTCATCCCCAATATATATATATATATATATATATATATATATATATACTATAGAGGCGATATGCTAAACTTATATGTACTTACCAATTGCTCCATGACCATAGCTATTCTTCCTCTTTCGAATAAACTCCGTCTGGAATCACGATCATAAAAATTATTAGCTGATCTATCATACGAACCCCAGAGTTTCCAATTTTAGGCGATCGATCGATTGCTCTCCTTTAAAGGTCGGCGCGAGCGGTAAGCTAAATCTATCTGAAGCTGATGGCTTCGCACCGTCTTTTGCCGCTGAATGAGTTAGATTCCAAGACGAACATGTAACTAAACTATATAGCCTAGCATTAATATTCACCCTATTGTGACGGACCTGCCCTTTGACTTCTAGGGCCAGTTATAACGAATTGCCTGGGGACGACTTCCTCACTCTATGAGGTACGTATTGGCACAGAGCCAGATGTCACTCGAACAATGACCAGGATGACAATGATACCCGGCCATGAGCTTAGTCTACTCGAATCTGGCTACCGGATTATAACAGTAGTCTTTCTTTCGTTCAACTGCATGATTCTTTATATTGTTTCGAATAAGCGGCCTGTGAATAACTTGGTTCAATCCAGCGCCTCCGTTTTGTGGGCATTGAAGAAATCTCGAGAATACGATTTTTACGGCGAGGCCAATTCTACTTTGTGCAATTTTCCATTTCTCTATGTCGGTCGCTCCGAACGAGGTAAAGGCAGAATGGTCGCTCCGCAGCATTTGTGTTAATGTTTCAGCCAATGACGCAAATGCCGATCGACTTTGGCATATGCATAGGCCTATACTAATTTTTATGTTCTTGCAGAACATTATAACATGCCGCCTTTTATCGATTTCGATATTATGCGTCTTTGTTGAACCGTTTTTATACGATACTAGGCAATGTGTAATTTTAGTTTAACTAATAATAATTATGTAACTTCATTTTGAAAATAATAATGAAGAGGTGTTTATTGCATTTTTAAATGGTGGATCGACAACTATGACGTCATTAAGGTGGCTTTTTCACATGCTATATCATATGTCGTCTGTGAATATCGTTTGCACTTGATGGTGGAGGCGTGTAGTGAGGCTTTAGTTTTGCTGTTTGAGTATTTCTCTTAGTTCACTCGAAAATTGATACAAATGGCCAAATGGCGTCATTCGAAAAGAGCAGATGCTGTCTGTGTGTGTTTATCGCGTGAAAATTGAGACCGCTGCCAATCGGAGTGGACGCTTTGCTGCCAAGGACGCATACATCGGACTTGCTTCGTAAGTGTCACTAACTAAGCCGCTGGTGCATAATATAAAATGTTGTAAACGTTTAATTGCTGGCCTTTGTCGCACACGAGTCAACCTGTTTCTGCTGGCAATGGTATATGTTTTGAGTAAAAGTTAGATTTAGTTAGTACCGTGGTCGTATATTTGGTGGGAGAGCTAAGGCGATGTAAACAATATGGCCACCCAGACTGGCAGAGAATATTATACTGCGGCCTCCGCACAAAGTAGGTATGCCACCAATGAGTGCCGAACACAATAACAGACGTTGCTGAAATAACTTTTGTTTTGTGATAAATTACTAAACGGTGCATATAAGAAATACTGAAAGAATGGAAGTGAACAGTTTGTCTCTTCAATAAATGCTTTGCAAGACGAACTTCTGAAGATACATGGGGGAAAAATCACAACTTATGCTTGACTGTCTTTCAGTTTTCTTTGTGCATGCTTCCTCACGTCTCACATGTTTTGACTGCACTTTATCACTGTGGGTATCGATAAAGTTCTCATATGTATGATAGCAGAATAGGGCATAACTGAGTAGACAATTTCCACTGGGTACCGAATCTGGGTATTTGGACGAACTATTTGCCGGATCCGGGTACGGACCGAATAGTAGCGGCAAATTTGGCCAGCGAATAGTGACAGCACTGGCCTTGTAAATTTGGCACGCAATAGCGGCAATATGCATGTTCTGCACATAATGTTCATTTAAAACATATTGAAAGATGTACCATAATTTGTTAAAAATTGATCTTTTATTTTGCTTGATTTTTACACAATTGCACATTTTGCTTCCATGCAGCGCCGGATGCGGAGAACTAATATAGTCTATAGCAATATCCTCCATATAGTGTATCGTCGCACTCTAGGCTATAACAATATATTTATTATTTAATAACATTTTTATTTGTGAAAAAATGTAAAACCTTGTTATAAAATTTGAAATATGAAGTTATCAAAGACGTCTTTACTCTCTAATGGTTGCCGGAAAGTGGGTGGAGCCAATTCAAGCGGGAAAATTACTGATTTAGTTGCCATGTGGGGAATGCTACCAAAAAAATTAAAATATAAATTAACATCATTATTTTAAAGAGAATTCAATGGAATGTTAAGTTCTTGTTTAATTAATCAATAAATTATAAGTAAGTCTATTAGTCCTGCATTCATTTGATGAAAAAATATTATTTCATAAAAAAGTTATTTTATCAAAAAAGTTATTTTTAGCTATTTGCAGGTGTAATATTTGCCGAGGCGAATACTCCAGAATAGCCCAATATTCGGCTGAGGTGAATGTCCGAGGCGATTTCCGGTTATATCCTATAGCAGAATGTGTAAAAACGCCAAGAACTTTCCAACTTGTAATAGGCTTGCCATCTATTGGATAATGATTGCTTATGTAAAGGAAATTTGTAAAGTTTGCAGCACTCTATTGTCTCCGGATCTGTACTGACCCTATATATGTGATTAGCTGTATTTGACATTATTTTTACTTTTAATTAAATTTGCTATGCTCGCAATGTCACACAGAAATGTGAATCTGATAGGTGGATAGTCAGTGGTCAGGAGAAGATGCACTTTGATTTCCAATCCTTGAAAGCCAAGGAGAAATAGTGAGTTTCAAGCTACTGTTTGAGAAAGGAAGTCACTTCGAGCTACAAAGAGAGAGTGACAGTCAATTCAATTCCTTCGGAAGAGCCATGGAATGCATGAGAACCCATATCTGTTCTGCATCATGGCTCAACTAAATGATCTGTACTTTATCGCAGACAGCAAGGAGGGATGCAAGTAGTTAATGTAGCTTGAATACAGGTAGATGCATGGGTACTGAGGGCTTTGTAGGTGAAACAAGCCAATTTAATTTTTTTCTGAATTTTTCAACAGTAATCCAATGCAACTGGTATGACTGAAGACAGGCGGCGATCTTGCTTGATAGATGGGGGGGCGAACACACATTGAGAGGAGTAGGAAATGTGGAAGGGAACACATATAAATTGTCCCCTCTCTGTAAAAGGTGGAGGGACGTGTCCCCTCGACCCCCCCCTTCGGATCGCCGCCTCTGACTGAGGAGCATGTTGTAGTGAGACATGTGACACTGCGACCATATGGGCTGAACATTGTCAGGACGAATGCAAAAAGTCCTAAATTGTGTCTGAACTACATGCACAAGCAGTATGATCAATGAGCAGCTTACCCGGTTCAGTGAACTTAAGTCAGTCATTTTTTGGGAACTGTTGACTTGTATCCAAGGAGAAGGAATTTGGTCTGAGAAAGACTGAAGAAGTTAATTACTAGGCATTCAGGACTGAACATGAGCAAAAACATAAGCATGACTAACTGGGTGTCATCAGCATCAAAATAGTAGTCTGGAGCTACCAGCAACTAATGAACCGAGTGGGTGGGTGTACGGTGGTCTAATGGTTAGCGTTCTGGACTGTCTACCATGAGGTCAGGGTTCAAATCCTATCCAGGTCGGAAATTTCTGCTCCACCTCTGCCACTAGCCAATCTATGTATGATGAGTACACCACTGTCTGTTGGAAAATGAGAAGTACTGGCCGTTGTTGATTTTTTAACGACACCGTTCCATATCGAAGATGATTTGGTGGTGCTCTCCTCTTTTCTCTAGGCTTGGGACTGCCACTGTCAAAGTCCAAACAGTGGCAGAGAAGTACTGGTCAAGTTGTTAACACTATTATATGCATGGCTGCCTCAGAGGGAGTTTAAGGGACTGCTCTTATCTGTCTGAACTGAGTGGCTGGGTGTATAGTATAAACTGGAGCAGATCCAGTACAGAACATTGTAGAACACCTGTCTGTTCAGGACAGACAGTTGATGCTATATCGAGCTGATTGATATGAACTGACTGAGTGTGATCCGAATGAGAGCTAGATTGGAAAGAACAGACAGTGTTCGAGGCAGTAAAGAAGTATGTTATGATCAAAAGTTGATTACGAATGGTGCGTTATGTTCATATTACGCTAGAAGATTAGATGATTGACTTGTTTTTGAGTTTTAGACCAACTCAGTGGCTTAGTCCTGAATTCAGATGGAGCCATATTGCCTCACTAGAGGTGTAAAAGCTTTGGTTGAATATGGGATAGGTACCTGGGTTGATGCTGAAAGGGTCCTCAAACACTCACCACTCTGTCATTAGATTGTAAGTCAATTATAACGCGAATTCCCTGATAATACTGAACATGGAGGCAATCACCTCGAAAGTTAATTCCTATTAGAAATGGATTTTAGAGTAACGTGATCTCGTAATTATGTGGTCTTTGATAAGGATTCCAAAACAGTAGTATAAGAGTTTTTGTTGTTTTGTGTTGTTTTCATGAAGCTCTATTGCTGCTTCCTGGTGTAACTGATGTTGCCTGTCATTTGTGTAGTTAGTTGTGATTGATGTGTTGTGTTAATGGAGTTTGATGTACGATAAGAAATTTGCAGCAGCTTATGTAGGATCTTACAGGTGTCTTCACTTGGAATTCCTTTGTTATAGTTTTATTAAATTAAATTGCGTCTCGTCAGCAGAGAGACCGATGACACAAACACAGCGAGAGACTCAGGCAAACAAGGAAAGGGAGAGAGAAAGAGATTGTTAGGAGACAGGGCGGGACTGCAGCAGAGATAGTTAAAGAGACAGATTGAGAGAAGAGTTCAGGGTTAAGGGACAGAAAGAAAAACAATAGAGCGAGATTGCAAAGGTAAAGGGAGGAGAAGGAGGTGATAGACAGGAGATTAATATTGAGGGGATGGGAGGAGATGCATGGAGGAGGAGATGCATGGAGGAGGAGATGCATGGAGGAGGAGATGCATGGAGGAGGAGATGCATGGAGGAGGAGATGCATGGAGGAGGAGATGCATGGAGGAGGAGATGCATGGAGGAGGAGATGCATGGAGGAGATGCATGGAGGAGGAGATGCATGGAGGAGGAGATGCATGGAGGAGGAGATGCATGGAGGAGGAGATGCATGGAGGAGGAGATGCATGGAGGAGGAGATGCATGGAGGAGATGCATGGAGGAGGAGATGCATGGAGGAGGAGATGCATGGAGGAGGAGATGCATGGAGGAGGAGATGCATGGAGGAGGAGATGCATGGAGGAGGAGATGCATGGAGGAGGAGATGCATGGAGGAGGAGATGCATGGAGGAGGAGATGCATGGAGGAGATGCATGGAGGAGGAGATGCATGGAGGAGGAGATGCATGGAGGAGGAGATGCATGGAGGAGGAGATGCATGGAGGAGGAGATGCATGGAGGAGGAGATGCATGGAGGAGGAGATGCATGGAGGAGATGCATGGAGGAGGAGATGCATGGAGGAGGAGATGCATGGAGGAGGAGATGCATGGAGGAGATGCATGGAGGAGATGCATGGAGGAGGAGATGCATGGAGGAGGAGATGCATGGAGGAGGAGATGCATGGAGGAGGAGATGCATGGAGGAGGAGATGCATGGAGGAGGAGATGCATGGAGGAGATGCATGGAGGAGGAGATGCATGGAGGAGGAGATGCATGGAGGAGGAGATGCATGGAGGAGGAGATGCATGGAGGAGGAGATGCATGGAGGAGGAGATGCATGGAGGAGATGCATGGAGGAGGAGATGCATGGAGGAGGAGATGCATGGAGGAGGAGATGCATGGAGGAGGAGATGCATGGAGGAGGAGATGCATGGAGGAGGAGATGCATGGAGGAGGAGATGCATGGAGGAGGAGATGCATGGAGGAGGAGATGCATGGAGGAGGAGATGCATGGAGGAGGAGATGCATGGAGTAGGAGATGCATGGAGGAGGAGATGCATGGAGGAGGAGATGCATGGAGGAGATGCATGGAGGAGATGCATGGAGGAGGAGATGCATGGAGGAGGAGATGCATGGAGGAGGAGATGCATGGAGGAGGAGATGCATGGAGGAGGAGATGCATGGAGGAGGAGATGCATGGAGGAGGAGATGCATGGAGGAGGAGATGCATGGAGGAGATGCATGGAGGAGGAGATGCATGGAGGAGGAGATGCATGGAGGAGGAGATGCATGGAGGAGGAGATGCATGGAGGAGGAGATGCATGGAGGAGGAGATGCATGGAGGAGGAGATGCATGGAGGAGGAGATGCATGGAGGAGATGCATGGAGGAGGAGATGCATGGAGGAGGAGATGCATGGAGGAGGAGATGCATGGAGGAGGAGATGCATGGAGGAGGAGATGCATGGAGGAGATGCATGGAGGAGTAGATGCATGGAGGAGGAGATGCATGGAGGAGGAGATGCATGGAGGAGATGCATGGAGGAGATGCATGGAGGAGGAGATGCATGGAGGAGGAGATGCATGGAGGAGGAGATGCATGGAGGAGGAGATGCATGGAGGAGGAGATGCATGGAGGAGGAGATGCATGGAGGAGATGCATGGAGGAGGAGATGCATGGAGGAGGAGATGCATGGAGGAGGAGATGCATGGAGGAGGAGATGCATGGAGGAGGAGATGCATGGAGGAGATGCATGGAGGAGGAGATGCATGGAGGAGGAGATGCATGGAGGAGGAGATGCATGGAGGAGGAGATGCATGGAGGAGGAGATGCATGGAGGAGGAGATGCATGGAGGAGGAGATGCACGGAGGAGGAGATGCATGGAGGAGGAGATGCACGGAGGAGGAGATGCATGGAGGAAGGATGGAAGACTCACAGAAATACAAAGATAGATTGATTGATTGAGATTGAGAGAGATGAGGAAGTGACCAAGATAAGGACAAGAGGTATGAGGAAGGGACAAATGAAGAGAGAGAGAAAGAGAGAGAGAGAGAGACCGAGACAGAGAGAGATGAGCAGGAGACAAACAAACGGGGATGGAGACAGACAAACAGAAAGAAAATTGTATCATATAATGATTTCCATTGGTCAGTAATGTAGCCGGCCATCCATCCTGTTTAAACTGTTGATCACAGCCAGACTGGCAAACAGTTTTGCCAATGTCCGTACACAAGTATTGCTAAGGGTCACCCCCCAGCTGTCCCAAACACAGCTCAGGAATATTGGCCCACTACATCAAACCACATTTTTTTAGATGTGCTCTTGAAGCAATGTCTGGTAACAGTTGATACTAAGCATGGAATTAACAGTGACCGAATGGCTGATGTGTTCATCACTGTAACCATAGTTTGCATTTTCAATCTCTGTTGTCTTCAATTGACTGGACAGAATGTCAATGCATAGTATTGTTATTGCAATGGTGCATTGTCAATGCATAGTATTGTTATTGCAATGGTGCATTGTATTATAACAAATTTATCAACACAAAGCACACAGTTTCTCCTTGAAACATTGAAATAGATATAGTCAATTGGCCAATAGCCAAACATTACTTTATCCTTTTGAAGTAATTAAAAACCGTACATGGGTTAGGATGATGAATAAGAGATGATGCCATGCAGAAGGCTGATTGATATCTGCAAGCATTCTAGCCACATTAGTGTCATAGTGTGAACTTGTAAGAAGTTAATTTTAAGATTATGCTAACTGTAAATAAAGGCTGACTGTGATGTGCGTTGCATGACTTGGTATGTTTCACGAGTCTGATTAACCATGGACTTTGTTTCCTCAGAGATGACCGGATGACATGTTCAGTCAAGCCCTGTGAATAATATTATCAAGAACTGCGTTGGAGGCCAACACTCGTGTTGAGGTCACGCTCTGAGCAGAGGCCGGTATGTTTGGTCATATGGCCTGGGACATGATGAGGCCATTTAGGCCCATTCCCAGATAAGCCTAAGCCGGTTGCTATGGAATGTTGGCCTATCTGCACCTTGACAGACTAGCATGGCCTCGTGTCTTTGTTTTCGTATAAATTGTATCAATAAGCTTTTGGATGTGCCTGCGGATCAGTCGAAAAGTGTACGTAGTCCCAGCACTTATTGTTCATTAATTCAATTATTTTTTTATATTATTTTTGTGTGCTGTCCAATAATGGCAAATGAGCCATTTTTATGCATTTATTCAATTTACTTCAAAGCATTTCATTAACCCCTTTGTCATTGAATAATTTTTTTAATTTTTTCACCCATGTATAATTATTGCTAGGCGTTCTTCAAAATAATAGTGATTTAAGGGCAATTATGTATATATTTGTAAGTGCAGTAATATAGTAGTTTTTCTTTGCTCTAAGAAACATAAAAGTCAACATATTGGTTAAAAATAAGCCCTATTGATGAATTGTATTATCATTTTCAAATGATATGTCATTACATAAACCACGCATGTGACCCATCTCTTGACTACAAACATGGTGAATAGTTTTCAGCTATCTTTACTGTCATCATTATTTATCTGACACAATAACATTACTAGAACTAGAATATATCATCTGAATTCAATAAGCTATTATAACTTTCAAACAATAAACAATATATTTCATCGTTACATAAACCATGCAACGACCAGTTAGTCGTTTTTAGTATGAACTGAGTTTCTTATGTATTATTTCTAGTTGGCATTTGCATATTTAAATGTGTGTGAGTTATTTCCCTCTCGGCAATCGGGTTTCTGGAGGACTCAATCCCCAGCTTCTGTCCAATTTATATGGCGCCATGGACGGTAGTCAGATCTCTCTCTCGTAGCTATTTTGATGTTTATGCTGCATTTGATTCAGTTGATCGCTCATCTTGCTCCAACACCTCTCTATCTTCTTATCTTCTTTGGGTTGACTGATTGTGCTCTCTTAAAATGGCTTCTTTCTTTCTGTTTGAGTGCTTTACCTTTGTGGTTATTGGTACATCTAGGTTTCATCGGGTCCCAGCCCTGTTTGGTGCTCTCAAGGTTGGGTTCTTTATTGTGCACTCTTTACTCGGCTGGTATTAGTCCTTTGCTGTCCACATATGGTTTTCTGCACCAACCATTTGCTGATTACGTGTAGGCCTATGTAGACTGCCTGGCCATTGAGCTAGTGTCTTTATCGTTTAAATGAGTGGTTTTAAAACTTTTTTACTGTACCACCAATTGAGAAATCAATGTTGGCACAGCACCCGCAAAGGTTTGATCAACAAGAGCAGGATAGCACGAAGTCCCTAAGTTGCAATTGTAGAACATCAGAAGTTCTCTTGCAGGGTCTGAAGCAAAACCCCAGTTGACAATCCATTTTGGAGCATTTGATTACAAATTGAAATTGTTTTGAGTTAATGTCGTTGTTAAAAATATAAATGACATTTTCTGTGAATTTTTTCTTGTATCACTTATCGACACCTGGCATATCACTAGTGGAGTAGTGGTATGCATACCACCATTTGAAATCTGCTGACCCATTCATGTCTCATGTCACTGATATTCTATGGAATTATTTGCTTTTGAACCATTCTAAAACCCTGTTCATCTGGCTGGGTCTATTGACCAGCATGGACAGTACTAGCATGGACACAGGACACCATGTCTAATACAATAAGCCCATCAATCCATCATAGATTAGTCCTACTGTAGTAATTAAACCCTGGATCCAGCCTTGTTGCACTGTATTTTTAGACTTAAACTTTGAAACTTGGTTTGATGTAATGCATTACATTACATGGTAATGATATTGTATGTGGTGCCTGGGTTGGCAATCAACTGTTGACAATCGATTGTTGGCGGTTGCTGATATTTCACAGTGGAGTTTATGGAAAATATTTGATTAAGTACTGCATTGTGATTTTTTGACTGAGCAAATTGTTGCTTAATGCTTATCTATGACTAATTTACCTACCTGGCTTTGTCAGTCTACTTGACTGATGGCTGTTGTTCATGTCGATGGTAGAGCACAGGTTCTTGGAGTCAGTCTAGCATATGAGGCTCTTTGTTTTTATTTCATCAGTCATTCTAAGCTAATGTCAGACAATACCATTTGAATAATTTCACATTACTATGTGCACTGCCTGGACGGTGTTACCCAACTCTAGCATCTGAAGAAGGAGACAGGATTTGCTATGCAGTCAGAGGGATTCCATAACCACCAATGGACGTACATACACTTTAAAACTTTCATTAATTCATTTTTTCATTCTAAGCATCCTAGGCAAAATAAAAATATCTAAGTGTAGGTAAGGCTACCTGTTTCATCACAGGTAGCTTTATCTATACTTAGGTATATAACCGGTCAGGATTATGTTGATCCAATGGAGGCTATGACCAGTGGATGGCCTGTAAGTCCATCTATTCACCTGCCTGTGTACTCCAGTTAGGCCCTGGCCCTTAATGATAACTGCTGAGCAGTTTTTGAGCCATCTCACAAGCAGCAGTATCTAAGTTGTTTTTCTGGAAGTGCGAGGGATAGAATTATTGAAAAGACTATCAGCAGAAACAGGAAATGGCAAACAGGAGGAAGCAGGTGCACTTTAAGATTAGAAGGAGACACCCAACTGGATGGGGAGGTGGAAAAAAATCGATAGAATGCCTGGGAAAACAGAAAACATGATGAAATCTAATTAATGAGTGGTACAGGTATTTCATTTATTTGACCCTCTGTGGTGCTATTTATCAATGCCACAAAGGAGTTGTTGTTCCTTCAAACTCATGCAGAAACTGTGTCTTAGGTATTAAAGAAACTTGTAAGGAATGATTGATTACCTTTTCTTGCCTGTTTTGCCTATACTTACCACAATATTGCCTATTGTCTTTAGTATATGCTTTGTTGATGCTGTGTGTGTGTCCTATTTGGGCATTTACTTTGCCTTGTATTAGACTGTATGATACACTGACCTTCTGTAAGTGAGGAGGTTCCTATCCTGCTTTCTTCTCTGTCCATCCTGCTGCCTTAGGGACATTCTTCAATATTTAATTACATTTGACATTGTGTACAGTATATTAAATGTATATATATGGATGTATGTTTGTGGACTTTATAGAGTTTATTCTAAACCCTTCGAGGCCGCGCTATGAACAATTGAATATTGCTGTGTGTGTTTATAAGGGGAGGGGGTCTGAACAGTTGTGCTTTAACACATAGCTAGAAAAAGTAAGTTGAGCAGAGTTTAAGGGGATAAATTAAATGTCCACAGGAATTATGTTGCCTTGGGTCAAGGCCTGGCATGTGCTCTAACAGATACCTCCACTTGGAATGGCCTTTAGATAGGGCTAAGCTCATGTATGGTATTACCAGGCATCCTCTATCTCTCTTCATGTCACCCCTCCCATGCCTCTGTATACCTAAGTAATCCATCAATCTGCATTGTGAAATGATCTCCATTTGAAAGCCATACAACAGTGCTCAATAGTATAATTTAATAATGATAATAATAACAACAACCCTGATTTATAAGGCACCCTAAATGCGACCCTAACCACTACAAGGGCACCGTACAACATAGAACGAAAGTCAGCAGACAGGATAAGCCTTAGAAAACAGAAGCACTTTCAATTTAGTTTTAAATGAGTCTACTGAGTCTGCCAATCTGACAGTAGGTGGGAGACCCTTCCAACACCAGCGACCGAGAAAGCATGGTCTCCAAAACGCGACTTCATCCTCCACACAAGATTAGGAAAGTATGTGTGTATACAATACATACATATATGTATATTATACATGCACGGATTTATGCAGGCATCATAATTTGTATTAACTTTGATAGCACCCAAAGATGATGTGCAAGGCATCACCTTTTTTTATTCCGAATTCAGGTTAATTCGAGGTCATTTCAAGATTAGGAAAGATTCAATATAGCAAAATCTGAGAAAAATGGCCAGATCTCAGCCAATAATTGTTTAAATTGGCTAATTCTTCCTTTTTTGTTTCTTGTCTTGATGCAGGCTATTTTAGAAGAAACTAGGCTTCTAAATATAAGACAATCCAAGGTTATTTTAAGATCAAACAGGTAAATTTTATAGAAAAATCAGAGGCAATGGCCATATTTCAACCAGATATTGATATATTGTATGATTAAATTCTTTAACCTGTTTGCTTGGTCCAACGAGGATTATCTACTTTGAGAAATGTGACTAAGAAATCTGTCACAGTCTAATGTTATTTCAATGTCGACATAATCCAGGGTTATTTCAAGGTTAGAAAGTCAAAATCAAGGGAATATAGCCATTTCTCAGAAACAAGAAAGACTTGACTGATCTCAGCAATTATTGACCAAGATCTGACTATTTTTCTCTGATTTCTGCTATATTTGTTGTTATAAGACCTCAAATTGCTTTAACTTTTTGTCAATATTTTTTCTTGATGTAGCTATCATCAAGACCAACCGAACAAAAGGTTAATAAAACAGGATGCTTTGTCTATTTTTATCGTTGATAAAGGTACTAAATTGACAAAAGACTCAAGTCTGAGTGCCTACTGTCCTGGTATAATTTAAGGGTCATAGGTTAATACCAGAAAGCCAGTCTACTGAGAGAGAGGTAGCCTGTGGTGATCAAGCCAGCTGGAAAAAGTAAGTCTTAAGACAAAACTGACAAAGAGACTGATCATCAGAACAATTGAATACAGATATAAATTTCCAAAATCCAGGCCCAGCACCTGAAAAGCTTATTCACAGTTCTATAGTTGTGTCATTAATATCTACAGAAAGCAATCAGTGATCAGTCTGGTCAGTGACTATGTATTACATGCAGACACACACACGCTTGTACATACACCCGTCCGTATGCAGGTACATACACATATGCATATTATACATACACCAATAAGTATGTGCAGTATGCAGGACAGTTGTGGGCGATGGCTATAGGTCGATCGGGCGTCGTTCTCTGTGAGCGCCATCTTTTATGAATGAAGCAGGGCATTGATTTTCCGTGAGCCAAAGCGTCGTTGGTCGTAAATATTCGACAGATAGTAGTGGGTGACACGCAACTCTAGCATCGACCGGATGAACTAATGAAATCTCTTCTGGTCCGTCGTTTCCAGTCGAGGAGCAGTAACACACCAATCGCCGGTTGTTTCCTCTCTGAAACAGTTCGTAAATTATGTGGGCTTTGTGGTTGATTTATCAATGATCGAACAGCTGATCTGGATCTCGTTACTAATAGGGGCTTGATAGTCCAGATCGATATTCCACGCTGATGTGCATAATCGATATACTAGATTGATATTCTGGTTGAAAAATTTGTGGGCTTTGATGTTCCAGATCTTTTACAAATGAAGCAATAATCGTTATTGTTATCATATCGTTATCGTTAGTCTATAAATATTCCAATTATGGGATCTGGATCAATATTTCAAATCTTGCATTTGGTGTTCAGTTATTATTATTATTATTATTATTATTATTATTATTATTATTATTATTATCAATGATAAGGAGTTGTGACTGAAACAACTGGTAATCGATCAATGTTTGATACCAATAACATAAATGGGGATGGGTCACCCGATCAGAGTCACTGGATACCTGAGCATTATGAAGTTGGTTTACCATTTACCTGAGCATTATGAAGTTGGTTTACCATTTACCTGAGCATTATGAAGTTGGTTTACCATTTACCTGAGCATTATGAAGTTGGTTTACCATTTACCTGAGCATTATGAAGTTGGTTTACCATTTACCTGAGCATTATGAAGTTGGTTTACCATTTACCTGAGCATTATGAAGTTGGTTTACCATTTACCTGAGCATTATGAAGTTGGTTTACCATTTACCTGAGCAATTACCTGTGTCTCTTGGGATTAGCATGAATGAACTGCTCTTTGGAAATGAAAATATCTTTGTTCATATTCTCTGTTAAACTGACCAATTAGATATAAAATGTATTGATTGTAATTCCTTGACCTTGGTGTTAGGGGTCATGAGCCATTCTTCTGGATAGGTCTTGCCTCCAGGGTGGAGATTTAATGTCTCTACCTCTGATTTGACATTCCTGAATCCTAACTCGTCTAACACTCCATTGCTAAAGAGATAATGTTGTAGAATTGGAAATCCAAAGCACTGGCTTAGCCTGTCTTTTGTGGTTTGGTCCCAATGAAATGGATGTCTGGTGGATATATATATATGGAGCTGGTCGATGGAGGAATCCATTGATCATCTTCGATTTGAAGGTGGATGCAACGTTTCCACTGTCATCTGACCTTGATTATCCTGCAGCGCCGTTTTTGGTTATCCTGCAGCGTGCTCGATATTGGGGATTTGGAATCTGGAAGGGCATTGGTTGGTATGCCATCGATTGTTCGTAATCATAACTGCATATGCATGTAGTGCCTCATTGAAAGAGAAATCTTCTGTGGAAACTTCCTTTTACCCTCTTTTCTTTAACTTTGTTTGCGTATAGTTTTTATGAACGTTGGATCGTCGGTTCATTGGAGTTCTTTCAACTCTTTTTTCGGTATGTTCCTGTCGACCTACAGAGCTGAAATTTTGCACACATGTCATGCTTGGATGGCAACGCAATGTATCAAATTTTTCGGACGTAACTCAAAAATTGAGAAAATAATGGAAAAAAATGCACAAAATTAAATATATGTACCCATTCGAACAAGTCCTCATTGACAAGCAAGTTGCAAGTCTGGCAAGTTTACATCATATATCATAGATCTCTTAAGTAAATGGATCGATTGAGCCATCTACCAGATTACGAAAAGTCAATAAAAGAGGGTCCCAAAAAACCCATGAACATTTTTACTTTGACTTGTTATCAGCTGTGTGTATGGGAAATGTATTTTCTGACGGCGTTTGCCGCATTATTAGCAGTCCATGCGAGATATCGTTTATCCTGATGAGAATCATCCAATTCAGTCATACAACAATGTCTACATGAAGAGTAACTACTGCTGCTTCATCTTCAGAAAAGACTTCCAGTGCTTTCTATTATGTTGGCCTTCTGGACAGTGGTGCAGTGTTTGTAACTGGAGCTTGGCCATGACATTTCAGTTATATATATATATGTATATATATATTTCGTATATATTTATTGTTGCACTGGGATAATGGGGGATTGGAGAATGTCTGAACGTTTTCTCCAACATTGATAGATCAGAGGAAAATGTTGACCGCATGGCTTCTGTTTTTGCCACTGGAAATGGCCAGGAAAAACATTCGGCTATTTCAGAAATGGAGAGAGTTACAGATTGGTCTCAGGGTAAGGCCTGTGACGAAGTAATTGAAAAATAGAATCTTAGTTCACAGATCATCACAAGAATTTCCCAACTCCATTCATGACAGCTTTCATGGTCTAGATTAACCAATGTGGATCAATTAGATGACATGAAAACTGTCAATTGGGTTGGTCTCTACATTATATTTATTTTCATTAAAATTTGCATGATAAAGAACAAAACTAGCCTTGTGGACAACTTGAATCTTTTACTTTGTTTTTTTGTATCATTCTAACATGCGTGCATACATTCATATTTGTTCATGTATGTATCAGGACACCTTATTCATTAATTCTGAGAATTTATATAGCACCCCTTCAAGAAACCTACTCAGGAGCACATGTGGCTCATTTTAGAGTACCTCTCAAAAGCACTTTAAGATATTGGTAATGGCTAGTTGGCTACATACATTATACATAAATTACATATGTTAATAGGTACATACAGACAAGCACGTTCACTGTGGAATTTGACGTACAGGACAAAGCGGGATCACATCAGGACTGAAATGCGATCGTCTGTCTGGCCAGCAGCTTGCTGTTAAAGAACTGAGGGGAAATTAGTTACATCAGAGTTATGTACTTCCTGTTATTGAATTCATCGATTACACAGAGCAGTATTGCGTAGGGTGTCTTTTTTGGCTGCAGTTACAAGGCGTCAGTTCTTTAATCTTTACTTGTCAGAGGATATTGATCGCTAATGAATGGCGACTACTGTGGCAAAGAAGGGCAAGGTATTTGTTTAGTAAGGTACAATGAGGTTAGGTTAGTGCATGTCATGGAAGGACACCATGCATGATATGCTAATATATATGTTTGTATATTCTAACTACTACACGTGAAATACTGCAAGCCTGTGATGTTTGTACATCTTTATATGTATATGTGTGTGTGTATGTGCGCGTTTGTGTGTATACTAGATATATATTCTTAAACTGTATACTTGTTTATGTTTGTGCAGTTGTGTCTGTGTGTGTCTTTTGTCATTGACATTTATATGAAACCTTTACACATCTTACGAGCATCGTGAGGAGCAGTCCTTGACCGCACAAGAAAATTATGAATGCAATGCTTTCAGCTTGGTTGCCATCCGAGCATTTGTATTTATATTGCACCAGTGTGTTTGTTTAGGTAGGTGTGTTTGTTTAGGTAGGTGTGTGTAGGTTTGTAGCTGTGTGTGTGTATGTATGTGTGTCCGGTTGCAGCTAGGAGAACGAGAGGAGTGGGATGATAAGGCAATTCTGGTGGCTGCGAAGGTTGTTTGGCTTCCTCTTGTAGTCGATTTCCGGCCAAGACAATACTGACCCAAGATTAATCGATCGGTGTTTTAGTCATTGTCGATTTTTCATTCCCAGTCGACGTATAAGGTGTCTCGTGGCAGTGATCGGTGATGTGAATGAGAGAGAAGGACAAGAAAGAGCAGTGTGTTGGAAAGTAGTAGAGAAAAGAAAAACGGAATGGGTTCATAGGTTTAGAAGACAACGGAGATGAACAAGACAAGGAGGGAGAGACAAGAGAGGGAGAAATGAAGAAGAATGGCGAGGAATAGGATGAAAGAGTGATGTAAAGGGGAAAATGGGAAGGAGAAAGTAGGAACAGAGGAGGGGAAGGGGAACCAAAGATGTGACCATGGATGTGAAGTTAAGTATTAGCAATTTCATTTTCTTAGCCTTCATGTACGAATGAAGATGTCAAGTTCTGCTCCTCACCTTTTTAAGCATGAACTAAAGAAACGGCATGGATCACCAAGGGTTGTCTAATAAAATCTGATGACTTCTATAGCGCCCTTGTCATAATACACAAAGCAGCAATCAATGGTCGCTTCAAAGTAAAGTAAAACGGTTTTACAAAATCATCAAATGCCGGAGAAGTCCAGTTGAAATGCAATGGACGTCCTCTGATGTGACAGCCGCTGTAACACCAGGTAAATGGACAGTGGGTCAATCAATGTTCGTTTACAAACTGTACTGAAGTTGAAAAGTCATAATCCATGGAGAAGTCTATTCAAATCCAAGGTTGGGGTAGCTTCCACTTGACCCCACGAAAGGGTCACTGCTGGGTAACTGGATACCCTAATGTATCAGGATAATCAAGTTGTGTCTGTCGGCAGCGTCTGTCTGAACCTGGGTCTTTTTAACTGCTTTCCCAACGGTACGTCTAATTGAGTTGGTGAGGCTCGACTGACGGAACGACCTGCGAGTTACCTTCGTCGTCATCACCGTCTATGATGTAATTCAGTCTGTGTTGAAGGAAGTTAATCGAGTTACGGGGTCCAGTAAGACATTAGGCCGTGGCTTGCGGAAGATTTTGATTGCGATCTGGATCAAAGACGAAAGGAAGAAAAGTAGTTCTAGGGGCAGGAGACATCATTGCAATGCCCATGCCTGCTAGGTCCAAAGTAGTGAAGGTTCAGTTGTCTCCTTGTTCTTAGTTATATGTTTTTGAATTGAAGTGTTTTAGTTATATAATTCGTTATTGTTATCTTCCAAGTTTTTTTTTTGGTTGTTTTTACTATTTGCTTTAATTTATTTTTAGCCTTTATTTATTATTTTCCAAATGTTATTTATATTTCATCCTTTTGAGCTGTGTCTGAAATTGGTGACAATTTATGTTGTTTTAAATAAGCTCCCAGTTCAGTTTCAAGAATGTTTTCATCTCAAATGTTTTTATTAGTCAGTTACATTTTCCCCTCGAACATGCCATTAATTCAAGTTTTTAGAAAGCTGGATGTCATGCGTCTCTATCTGCACATCCAAACGTAAACTACTGGGTCATTGTGAGATGATCCAATATGTATACATACATGAAACTTCATGGCAGACTATATGTAATGTAATCTAACTTTTATATAGCGCCATTTAAAGATATCTATTCTTGAGTGTATTATCAGGAGGATACATTTAAAAAAATTTTCCTTTCTATGAAGAAGAAGAAAATTTGCATTAACAGTTTAATTTGTGTGGTAAAATAAAAATATTATATTAATCCAAAACTTGTCAAAATTAAAATAATACCATTTAAGTGATCAATATTTTGGATTATATGATCCAGGAGAAATATTTGTATAATACTAATTAATATGTATTGGTAGTCTGATTTTCGAACAGAAAAGTCAGACAGTTAAATTAATGAACAATGATTAACGAGTGTGCCAACTAATTACCAAGAACTTAGTTCTAAATAACTGCATTCCCTGGAACTAAAACTCAGTGTGCCCTATTAATGTACGGACACTGGCAAATAAACTGCAGAGTTTGTCAGGCAGTTGCAAAGGTGTTTCATTGGGTTCATGTAATTTATACAGTACATGTATAGACATAGTGGAGTATATGCATATATCTAAACACATAATTATAAGGTACTGTCTCTAGGATGTGTGTGTATACATACTAAATACGTGTATAGTCTTATGTACTCTTTTACATATGGGATGTGTATAATATGCTCCTTGGCTGCTAATACTGTTAACCTTAATAATGTAGTGGTATGAGTCGGTACATTAATTTTTTTTAGATGGATACTCAGGTTGTTGTTTTGCTGGTGGGTGGAACTTGACCTTCAGAGGCTTGTGTTGTGTAGACGTCTGATCTAAAGTATAATTCGGTTTTCATAGCCCTCCTCGTTCTGTGACTCCCTCTCCTCCGCTCATCTTCTGTAGCTATTTTGCAACCTGCTTCTGAATCGGCAGATGTGCACTTCAGGAGGTCCTGTCTGATCCACTTTCATCTGGTAGCTATTGGGTTTTTTTGGAGGGAATCCCTTCAGCGTGGGTTGGCGTCGGAATGCTTGCTGCTTCTTGAGGTTTTCCTTTTAAGTATGTAGTGCCTCCTATATTTCCATGACAGATGTGCCTAAGCCAGGAGATATTTTCCTTTTGCTTGATCTTTCAGCCGACAGTGGAGTTTCAAAAGGTGGTACATATATATATGTTCAACTACACACTGAACATATATGTAGCACCTTTTCAGAACCTTGCAGAGGTGCTTGTATATAGCAGTTGTGTATTACATATGAATTGCAGCTTGTTGTAGGAAACTAGCGGTTGGTCCGGAACCAATTTCATGCAGTATTAGACTTATGAGGAGCAAAGGAAACCTCTGATTCGAGGTTAAAGTTCAGTGTATAAGTTATGTGTGGAGGAATGTTTGTATCCTGGTGATATATACTATATGGGGTTTTCAAGTACCTCACAGGTTTTTCAAGTACAGAGGCACTTATAAATAATCTGAATAAATTAAATATAGAGCTGACTAACATTTTTTTGTGTAAAAGTAGATTTTGATCTTAGAACTGTTTTATGTGCTTAAGCAGAGTTCTGGCTTTTGCTTTGCATGTTGGAAGTGTAGGGAATGAAGAAGGCTAATGAATTGCTTGCTGTGATGTTAGCTGCATTGTAGCTGTAGTAGGAGGAGGAGGAGGAATAGGAGGAAGCGGATGAATAGGATGAATAGGATGAATAGGAGTAGGGTCATGTGGGTCTAAGGTAAATCTGGTGGTCGGTTGTTCAAGGCCAGACTTTGATCTTCTGTATTTACTCAGATCATAGCGGCTCTACTGCAAAACATCCTTGAAGTGCTACTACATGTGGAAGTATGTATGGTGATCCTTACTACATATTTATGTAGAGCCTCTTGTTCTTGAAGGACTATCCTTAGGCCTGAACTCTAGGCTACAGGACAAGGCTAGAGTCTGACAGTTGAGTTTTCCACTAACCTCAGGTTAATTGATATACGATCAGCATGTGTATGTGTAGTGTATATATTTTGATATTTGTATAGTGCATTTTGTGTCATACCATTTATATGGCACCTTTTATGGCATCTCCTTTCAGAATAAATTAGTGAATTTACAAAGAATTCTAAAGAGTTTATTAGACCGCTGTGACTACTTGTTTGGTGGGCGCATTGACGTGTAGCAGTGTTCATAGAGCACCAGTATATAGTGTCATTTGCTTCTGGAGTTTGCTCCCAAGAACTTTTAAGATGGGTAAAGAAATGCTTGGAAGACCTCACCAGGTCCTGAGACCTGATTTGCATGATCTAACTTTGCTGCACCCCACTGGACATTTTGTGATTGCACAGTGATTTGATATAGGCAATGGGGTGTATGATAGTCATGCTTGGCTGGCAACCGGGTAGTGGGGTTGAAATCGGCAGGAAGTTGATACTCAGTTCATCCCTGCAAAGTAGAGTGACGAGCAATAGTCAAGGTGAGCTGTTATGAAAGAAGAATGTAGGGGATGTAATTGAACTTTTAGCAGTACAAAGCTGATAAAACAGTCCTGGTGAAGATGTAGATCAAAAGTGAGCTTTTGGTCTAACTGGATGTCAAAGGTCATGATGCATAGGGATTAGGATCAAATGGTAAAACATGAAATGCATCATGATGATTTGGAAAATGGGGTGAAGAGGAGTAACCCAATAAATTTTATTGTTGGAGGTTACCACAACACTGGAAATATTATCAAGGGGTTGCAGTATACCAAATGGGTGAGAACCGCTGCGCTAGGGGATTAGCACCCTGGGCTGCTCTTCTTATGCTTGACCTACTTTTCAAACATATTTATGTCTATATATATATATATGCATATAATATACGCATATTGTATATATATATGTGTGATACAGTGCTTCTGAGCCATTCACTCTACTAGAGGTGCTTTACAAATGCTTAAATACAATACAATATGCACATAAAAATATATGAGTGTGTGTATGTGAATGTGTGTTGCTTTATACCTGCATAATTATGCTAATTGTTCATTGTGATTGAAGTGGGTGAAATGTTGGGCGGGGTTTTATCTGTTAGGTTTTATGGAGAGACAGGTGAAGCAAATGGACAACAGTGGATTTGCACATGGCTATTGAAAGTCAGATTGTGGAGTGGTTGCCAGCCGAGCTGTCCCCTTGTTAGGTTGACCGTGCCTGCTGTTCAGTTTGGCTGAGATGTGAAGGAGTTAGTACTAATCATTGAGCATTTTGTGCAATATGTAATTATTGTGGCACTTTCGGGAAGGGGAAAGGTGGCTTTGAGGCAAGGGAAGAATTTTAGCAACCTCAAGGCAAGTATGGCATGCAATGGTTCAGTTGTGTAAAGTTTGCTTTTTTGCAATATCTAAACTATAAACTGGAAAATGTTTCTTTTTGTCCCTGGAAAAGCTCATGAATGGAATGCTCTGGTCACCTCTGGTGAAATATGAAAATTTTTGCAAAACGTTTTTATGTGGGTTTCTAGGTGATGTGAAGGTGACTATTTTGAGCACGCAATTTACTTAAAATTCCGATATTTGGACATTTTTAGTTTCAAATTGCACAATTAGTTGACATTCGCTATGATAATGACCTCCATTCGCATCATCTGAAGGCTGTACTAATCTTAATATGCAAATTGTTGGTTAAAAACGTCATTCGCGATCCAATGAAACTATATGGAAACAAGTGTGGGGCTGTGACTAACATTTGCATGTTAGTCACAGCCTTACTCAGAGTGCCGCCAATGGGAACACTTGCGATCGGGGTGAATTTTAGGGCTAAACACCTGCTCAGTTTAAAATTCAATCGTAAGCAAAGCTGGGCTCTAAGGCTAGAATGTTTATGTATATTCTTGTGTGTTTCCTTATATGCATACAAAAGGTATGCAGATGTGATGTATGTGTGTATATTATATATATACATATACAATCGTATAAATCTAACTGTATGTATATGCAGGTCTGGTTTTTTTGGCTACCTTACTGAGTTTTAAGCGGCTCGAGCTGGGCTGCAGTCTCTCAACATGGCAGGTAAATACAAACTATTGACCTCTCTATCTGTGAAAGCTTTCAGTGAGCTTAACTGTTTACAT
This sequence comes from Bimastos eiseni, assembly GCA_959347315.1. Classification (NCBI taxonomy): domain Eukaryota; kingdom Metazoa; phylum Annelida; class Clitellata; order Crassiclitellata; family Lumbricidae; genus Bimastos; species Bimastos eiseni. Next base: position 44,586,764 of record OY365806.1, read on the forward strand.
CTAAAAGCACTGTTTTCTACAAAGAAACAGGTTTTCACTTTGACAGATTTCTATCAGTTGTTTGACTCTCGTTGATCACCACGATGTACATATCAAGCACTTAACTATAGCACCTTTGAGTCTTTCACTAAAGTGCCATTATTGTGCTAGTTTAAGTACTCTCCGTCAGATTCTCAGTTGTTATCAGGGCTTAAATGTCTACTTCTAAATTTACAGAGGTACTTGAAATCTAACATGGAGTTTCTGTCATCAAAATTGTCTTTGATTAGGTATTCTCTAAAGTACTTGGTTACTTAGTCAAATGCTATAACAGTATTAATAATTAATCAGAGTTTGTAGTTACATGTAATGATAGTAATTGCATGCAAGTAATTGAACTTTGCCCTTTAACATCTTCAGATTATTTTTCTGTTAAAGTTTATATCCTTGTCAGTTGTCACATCTAAAAAGGTCTCATCAGATTGATATTTGTCACACCATCAAAGTGATATTGTCATTTCACTCAAATTGTACTATTCAAAGCTCTTTAAATCATCACAGGTTTCAGGATAGTTTAAGTCAGTGGTTCTCAACCTTTTTGACACCAAGGCACATTTGAGATCTTTAGAAATCAGATGCCACAACATTGAACTAAAACTAATTTTTTATATTTAATTTTGAGCAATTCTATGGCTGCTGCCTTTGAATTGAATCTTGCTTGTAAGCATTGTTCATCTGAAAAAGAAGGCTTAATTCGAAGTTTTACATAATTTTCAATAAATTTTAGTAGAGTAGACAAATATTTTTATTTTAACAGTTTGACTTGAACAGAGTGAAATGCAACATTTGCAACTGTACAATTACACATTTGCTATGTTAAACATAAACTGATTATAAACTGTACGAGTTATCGGTGTTAAGAAGTCTTTTGTAATTAGCAAGATACGTTTAATGTCAATCAATGTCAATGTGATATCTGGGCTTGAATAACTTGATGTCCCTTGCAAATTTATTTAATCCTTTGACGAATTTCAGATAATCAAACTCTCATTTCTACTTGAACACACTTCAACTTTTCTCTCTCTTTGTATTTAATATTTGCAAGAATTGAAAATCCAAGTTCGCACAAATAGGATGTGGAGAACTGCAAAAAATTATAGAGCCTTAATAATAAGCTACACAAAATGATTTATAATTTTATATAAATATTTTGATTATATGATCACTAAATAATACTATGCTGTACCTGGTCAATGAATCTTTAAAATAAAAAAATAATAGTTCCGCACATTAGTTTAACTTTAACTTTTAACTTTATGACCAGACAGACCTACATTATGTTAGCAGCGTCTACAGCTAAAGTACTAAACTAAGCGAAAGCTTAGATTGCAATTTTTAGAATTTTAGATCATTAGAAGAAATGTTAACAGACTGATAAACAGAAACATTCCCAACAGACTGAAAGAAATGTTAACAGACTGATAAACAGAAACATTCCCCTTTTTCATTCTTTAGATACATTATATTTTAGCTTAATTCACATATGATTTTTAATTGATTTTTAATTTGATTTTTTTATCAACGTCACAGCACACTTGGCACACCGGTTGAGAGCCACTGGTTTAAGTAATCATAGATAAATTTATGTAATTGTAGATTCTCTTGCTAACCTCATCACTTTCAATAGAAACCTTTGAAGGGATAATTATGTTCAAATTCTTTGCTTAATTGGAGTGTTAACTGTGAATATGGTCTGCTTGCTTTAAAGCTTTGCTAGTGGAAGGTAGTGGTTTTGACTTGGCTAAATTGTGTTGCATGACTAACAATAATGCTGTATTAGCTTAATTTCATTTATTGATTTTAAATTTAATTTTCAATAATGTTATACAGATGCGTGCATGCATCCATGCATTCACACATACATACATACATACATACATACATACATACATACATACATACATACATGCATGCATGCATGCATACATACATACGTGCATACAATAACTATGTAATATTCAGTATACAATAATTACATACATGTGCATGTCATTTCAGAACATTATACAGAACAGAACATTATGCATACACTAACTACATGTCGTATACTTACAGAATTTTCAAATATACATTTGTGCATACTTATATACAGAATATTTCTGTATTGCTCTTTAAGAATATATTTAATAAAAAGATTTGATAGTTACATATTTAAAAAAAATAAATGAAAATACCTTACGTTTCTTTCTACCTGATAAAGAGTGTTTGATGTTATCTGCTTATTGTAAGTTTCTCTGCTTGTTTTTTTAAATTTTGTGTGTCCTTGTCTCATTTTACGAAACTGGACTGTTTGAACGACTGTTGCATTAGCATTACATTACATTTGATTATGATAAGTTTCTGAATAAGTTTCTGAAGTTTCATTATGATAAGTTTCTGAACTTGAGGTGCTTATATGAAAGGATTTCATATTTATTTAAGTATTTCTCTCTGTTATATATATGTTTATAGTTCATCATCATTCGTTCATTCATTCCCAGAAAATTTATATAGCGCCTCTTCAAGATCCCTACTCAGAGGTGCCCTCAGCCAGGCTGCAGCCAAACAAAAAAGACTTGAGGTGTGGTGAACTCCTCTAGACTGCAATGGTCCAGAGTCGCTCTCCATTGACGATGATGAGTTATACGATGACTCTTCGCCATTCCTCTCTGTGTTCTGTGTTGGGTTTGTCTCCTGGCTGTGTTTAGCCCCAAGTTCAGCAGGTAAATATTTGCCTCCACTGTCTGGGTCAATATGGGCTGGGCCTCTGACATCTGTCCAACTGTTCTCTTCCAACTCCTTGAGAGACTGGAAATGAAAGCTCAGAGCGTTCCTTTGACGTGATTCTTGTAATGCTGCCTGCTATCACACTGTGCAAATTGCTGAAATATTTAGAGTCTTTAAGATTAGGTAATCTTAGGCTGAAGTCTGTCCTGTGCAACAGAAACTTCTGAATTGGTGATGAACGCAGTATCCAGAAGTTGCAGGATTCTCCATGGGCACATATGTTGGAAGTTATTGAGATTCATTGGAGCTACTAAGAGCATTCCCTTATAGGAGCATACATGGGATGTAAGATCTATGCATTTGTCCATCTGATGTCCACAGCTCCAGGTCCTCTGATTTGCTAAATTCACTGTTGGACTTCTGTCTCGCTGTTGCCTTTTGCCTCGACGTTCTAGCCAAGGTAGGTGAACTCTCCTGACAGCTCCATCTCGCTTCCTGCCAACAGGTATGCTATCCAGTCTAGTGTAAGTCATTGTTTTAGCCCATTTAATATCCATTTCAAGCTGTTTCGCTTCTCAGTCCATTATCGCAGATGATGGGACCAGAGTCTCCAGAATTTTGAGGCAAAGGACCACATCATCAACAACATCCTGATATGAGAACATCTTCAATCTAATGTGTACACCTGCATATCCTACAGTGACAGTGTGCTTCATAGTATGTTCATTGGTTGCAGAAACAGGTCCAAGGCATAGCTGCTGCCCTGTCATACTTGGCACAAGAATTCAGAAATTGCACTATCCATCAACATACATAGCTCATTACATCAGTGTAAATAAAAGTTGATTATGTTATTAGCTTATGGCCTTATAATTCTTCCTGGGAAATTTAGGAGTGAGAAACTGTGTGATCTAGATAATCAAAAGTCACATGTAGATCTATATAAGCTATTCTCGTTGGCCGCTAGCACTCCCTTATTGATTGATTCAGGCAATTCAGCGTGAGGTATGCTATCCACAAAGAAGCATCCAGAAGTGAATAAACTCTGCTTCTGATTTCTAATAGATAGTAGTGTAATGCTGCAGTAGTTCATACAGTCCAAATGGCTTTCTTTGCTCTGGTAAAATACAAGGATGGTGCCTTTGAAATCATCCTGTAAGCGCAGTGCAGAAATGGCTTGTCAAATGCTTTTGAAAACGTACTTGAGCCATGTGGTGCAACCCTTTGGTCCGTGCATTGCTCTGTTGAAGTTTGTGCAGTGTTAGTAGAATTATAAATTTGGTGATACATGCTTTTCAAAGATGCGTGCTAAGAGCACACACATCCAGTAGCCAATCAATCACTTAATCAATCAATCAATCAATCAATCAAAAAGATTGCTTGATGTAGTGCTTCTTGAAGATACCTACTCAGAGATGCTGGTGTGACTAGAAGATAAACTTTCTGTTGTCGAAGCATGTTCAATAACACGTCTTGCACCAAACAAGTTTCTGCTAATGGCATAAAAGACCACATTGATGTCTAGGTCTAGGCCATAGCGACTTTTTTGCTACTAGACAGTTGATGCCTGCCTCAGCGTGCTGCGATTGTGTATGCTATTCCGGAACATTACTTTAGGAGTGTATGCTGTGTTGTGCTTTATTAATAATATAAACAACAAGAAATGTCATGAAGTTGTTAAGTCATCCAAGAAGTGAGCATTGGTGTTATGCTAACTGGACTCATATCAGTTCAGTAGGTGGTGTTGTTATTATGAGGGTTGAAGGTCATGATAAAAATAGACTCATTTAATTTCAATAGCACCACCTATAAGATTAATTTTGAGAATCTTCTTTTCAAATGTGAGTGAAAGTAATAATATATATCCAAGCAGAAATAGAGCGTCAGAGTTGTCCTGCTCGCCAACATCTAACCCGATTACATGCGGCCAGTGAGCTGATTTTAAGTTGGAAAAGCATTTATAAATTCTTTTATAACTGTATTAGGACAGGCAGTATACACACCTTAATGTGAAGCATAGTTTTATGCTCTATTCTAATGTTGCCAAACATTACTTCTTGGAGTATGCCTAGTTCCAGTTATATATTTGACACCTTTAATCCTTTGACAGCGAGCTGCATTGATTCCGCAGTCACATTTAGCGCACGCTCGTCGTTCAAGGGTTAAAGAAGCTCTCTCTCCAAGGATCCATTGTGCAAAAGGCTTCCAGGATGCACAGCGTTGCAGGATGCTTGATCGATTCTGACCTTGAGAGCCGGACTGTGTTGGGTGAAGTCTCTCCAGAGACAAACCGCCGCAGCCTAACGACGCCCTTCAACAACTCATTGACCCTCAGTTTGATCAATGGTGGATTTTACTATGCTAAGAGTCGCTCGAATGCCTCAATTTACTGACGTTGCAGGCTTACATGTATTGTCCCACAGAGTAGGTTGTACTTGAGCTGCTTTAGGCTGTGAATAACATGTTAGCGAGCACAGTTTTGTTTATGCACGTTATTTCAACATCAGTTTGGCTTGGATGGGCACACATGCAAAGGAAATGATGCTGAATAGTCAAGATATGCTATGAGGTAAATAAGGTGACCGGACAAAAAGGTAGTGGACAAAATGGTACGGAAAAAATGGTATGGGGACAAAATGGTAGCGTACAAAATGGGACGGACAAAATGGTACGGACAAAATGGTAGCGGATAAAATGGTACGGACAAAATGGTAGCGGACAAAATGGTATGGGGACAAAATGGTAGTGGACAAAATGATATGGACAAAATGGTATGGACAAAATGGTATGGGGACAAAATGGTATGGGGACAAAATGGTATTCAATTTCCATGTAAGCACGCATCCATTCTAGCGGCTTTCTATCAATCCAGCTTCTTTTAAAATAGGAATTTTTTATTCGATCTAGTTTCCATTTCAGCATAATTCTTTTCGTAAATCAATGATTCTTCTTCAGCCCCTCTCTTTTCAAGGAATACAACTAACAGCTTCCAATTAAGCGTAATTCTTTGGACCAATCTAGCTTCCAATTAGGCATAATTTTTAACATCCATCTCGTTAAAGCAGAATTCTCTTATCGAACCCTCTACCATTCAAGTATAACTTTTCGTTGATCCAGCTTCGCTTTATAAGCATGATTCTTCTAAACTATCCAACTTCTAATTGAACATCGTTTTGTCATCGATCCCGCTTCTGATCTGAAGAGCGATCATTTTCATCATTCCCCTTATAAACAAACATGAATCCTTTCATCAATCCAGCTGCTGATTAAACAAGATTCTTTCAATTAGTCAAGCATCGATGTTAGCAAGGATTCCTATCATCAGTCCTACTTCAAATTATACATAATTCTTTTCATCAGTGCAGCTTCTGATTAAACAAGACTCTATTAATTAATCCAGCCTAAATTTATGCAAGAATTCTGTTCATCAGTTCAGTTTCTATTTCAAATTTAGACAGCAGGATATTTGCAAGAAAAATGACTTTGCCAACCTAAACTATGGTTTACCAAAGTTTGTTATACGCATATCAAACATAGTCTGATATATATATATTTTCTCTGACATTCCACTCCCGGACATTAACCATGTATATGTTATATATATAACATTAATCATACATACTTATTAATATGGCTAATATGATACACAACTTATATATGTGTGTGCTATGTTAGTGATCAATCGGGGGAAATGTCCTAGGGAAAAGGTCCGGGGAGTGGAAACATGTCATAGACCCCTTAAATCTCCATCATTTTATTCCTAAGCCTACTATTTTGTACAATACCATTTTGTCCGTACCATTTTGTCCAATATCATTTTGTCCGCTACCATTTTGTTCGTATCATTCTGTCCAATATCATTTTGTCCGTACCATTTTGTCCGTACCATTTTGTCCAATATCATTTTGTCCGTACCATTTTGTCCAATATCATTTTGTCCGCTACCATTTTGTTCGTATCATTCTGTCCAATATCATTTTGTCCCCATACCATTTTGTCCGTACCATTTGTCCTCTACCATTTTGTCCTAGAACCGGTAAATAACAAAGTTTGTTAATGGATCATCATCATCACCATCATCAGTTCCTGATGCCAGGCATTTGGCGGCAATGTGTACGACAAAATGATCTCCATTGTCCTCAGTTATTTGGATGCCAAAATGACCTCCATTGTCCTCGGTTTTTTGTACAACAGAATGACCTCCATTGTCCTAGGTTATTTGGATGCCAACATGACCTCCATTGTCCACGGTTATTTGTGTGACAAAATGACCTCCATTCACCTCAGGTCTTTGTCAAAAGTCCATTGCTCCACTGAGTGTCAGTTCAATTGACATATTATGTCTTCATTTATTTTATTGATCCAGCATCGTCTTGGTCTGCCTAAAGTTGTTTCTTTTTTCTTAGAATCTTTCAAATGGTACATTGTGTGGAATTTGGCCACCTGTCATATTTTTTTCTCTGTATGTCCAGATCATCGGAGTCTTTGTTTAGCAAAATTGCTTCGATACCTAATACTTGTCTAATGTCAGCATTTCTTATTTTCTGCAGTCTAGAGAGCCCTGAGGTCTTCTATAGCGAACTCCTTTCTGCTGTAAGAATTCTTTTGTCTCTGGTTTTCTAAATGTCCAACATTCTGATCCGTTGAGAAAAATTGGCCGTATCATCGTCTCATATAGTTTTATCTTAGGTTTCTTTGTTAATTCTCTGCTTTTTCATATGCTGTTCATCATTCCATATATTATTATGCTTTTGAACTGCATCCAATTCTCCTTTATCAAAAGGTCTTTATCATTGCTGCCATCTGCGCTTATTAGTCCTCCTCCTAGGTTGATAAATTACTCTACTTGTTCATTAACTTCTCTGTGGATGTTGATTATATATTGGTGTCATCATTCCAAACGCTTGTTAATCACCCCTGTTTTTATTTTGTCTGCATTGATCATTTGGCAGAATCTTCTATTGGTTTCTCAATCTGTATCATAATTTCCTGTAGTTCTGTTCCTGCTTCTAGTAAGGAGACCACTGTTGTGAGCAAATTGAAGATTATTCTCCATCCTTCCATTTTATTTGATTCCAATATATTTCCATCCATGCTGGATGCTTTATCTTTTTATTTATTTATAGCGACTCTTAACCTCGTCCTGTGTAAATGTTCAAGTTGGTTATTAATGGCTTGCAATGGGAATCGACTTGCACTTCGAATGATCTACAGTTTGTCACAGTTGAGCCCCATCTTTTATTTATTGTGATCTATAGTCGATGAGGCTATGTGTCTACCCATCGATTGATGTCCATATCCATTTCTTTTGTTGTTTCTTTTGTTTAAAATGGCAGTCATTATTTTCAAGTTGTTTGTAGTAATGTCGTTGCACAAGTCTCAACATATCTATGTTTGTCAAATGCCATAATTATTCTTGACTGTAACAAAGTAACTGTAATTCCACAAAAGGAAACTGATTTCTTCCTTTCAAAACTGATTTAGCTTTATCAGCAGGTTGTGTGTACAGATAAACCGCATAAATGAAACGTGAAAGAGTAAATAGTCGTCATAGGCCCTGGCAGTTATAAGATGTATATATTTCAACTTGAACCAATAAGAATCAGGTCATTTGGCAACCATGTCTAACCAATGTGCCTGATGTTGTGAATTAAAATCTCAGGCTCCATGGCCCAAAACAATGTGGTCATTTTTTTATATGGGCCACTGCCCAACCTGATCCATCCCCCAGTGAGTGCTGGTCATGAGGGATTGATCTTTTTTATTGGCATTTTATCAGCCAGGACTCCTCCTCCACAGCACTAGCAGATGAGATTGAAGCTGTAACACTCCCCCTCCCCCGTTTCTCCCCCACCTCCCCAAATGTGACCTACACTGCCTCAAGGGATCTGTGTGTTATCATTGCTCAACCAACCTCTGTTTAGATGAAGGGTGTGTCCTACAAAATCAGGGACTGAGATGAAGAGAGAGACAACAGACAGCGACATACAGAGTTATACTGAGAGAGACACCAAGGCAGAGACGCTGTGACAGAAGGAGAGTCAAGCAGATGCAGCAGAATGTGATGCGCACATAGAGAGGATGAGACACAATACACACAAAACATCCAGAAAATAAATGTACAATTACATTACATGTATTAAGTTCCAATGCATGCTGTAAGATTAATGATTACTTTGTATGTTGAGGTCTTTTGGGTGATAGATAGCAATGTTTATTCCCCAGTATCGCAATATGGAATGGTTTCTGTAGAGGTCTGGCTGTTACCTTAAAAACCAAATTTTTGAGGAGTTGAGAGATGGGCAAACAAGTGCAAACCTTTTATCTTTACTGCTTGTTTTTGCAGGTTCTTCATTTCAATATTAAACAGAGTCATGCATGCAAATAAATGTTACCTTTATCTTGTCACTGTTACCTGTTACCTTTTTGCCTTTGTTTTTCAGGCGACGCCAGAATGTCGTCAACACTCGTTGAAACGGTCTCAATCAACTACGAAGATTTCAGCGACAGTTTCCTGACGTGTGGCACGTGCCTCTGCATGTACAACAATGAAGAGCGTAGTCCGAAACTGCTCAGTTGCTCACACACGGTCTGCCAGAGCTGTCTTGAGCACATCATTGAAGCGCAGGGTCGGAACACGACAACGTTTCGTTGTCCGATCTGTCGTGAGACGATAACGATCCCTCGTGGCGGCGTGACGTCCTTTCCGCCGAGCTTCATCGTCAACCAGCTGCTCGATCTGATGGGCCGTCAGCGCCGCGACGTCATTCCGAAATGCGCTCAGCATTCACAGACGGAACTCATGTTCTGTGAGTCGTGCGATGTCGTGTTCTGCGTCGACTGCACGGGCGGATCACACAACGGCGGCGGAGCGAGCGCACACACAATCATCCCGTTCTCCATCGCAATCAAGCGCATGTCGGAGATCCTCTTGTACAAAGCAAGTCTGTGCATGAAGAACCTCGATGGCGCCATCGACGTCGTGTCCGACGAGATAAACAAACTCGACGAGAGCGCCGAGCGCTGCATCGAGACGATCGTAAAGGTGTTCCAGGACGTCGCGAGCATCGTCGAACAGCGCAAACTTGAGGTCGTCCAGATGGTGAAGAAGATCCGTGATGAGAAGAAACGCGTTCTCAAGGAACAGCTCGACATAGTGGAGTCGGAGAAGCGACGTGTCCAGGCCGACTGTCAGGGTCTGCAGCACCAGGTTGAAGTGCGTAATATCACGGCAAAAATAGGGGACCTCAACGAGAAGCTCGACATTTCGGCAACGCTCACTGAACCGCGCGAAAATGCATTCATGCAGTTCGAATATCGCCACAACACGGCCATGGCCGATATCTTCAATGCACTCGGTCGCTTTGGAAAGATCGCCATCAGTAAAACATTCCCGGCGCTTTGCAAAGCGAGCGAAATCAGAACGGCAACAATTCATCTGAAGACGACGGTCATTGTGACAACCGTCGACTACCATGGGAATGCTCGAACGACCGGAGGCGACCCGGTCGTTGCCCGGATGCACAGTCTGAACGGTGGAGATGAGGTTCCCATTGATCTGATAGACAGTGACAATGGGTTGTACACTCTGACCTTCACACCACTGATGACCGGTCAGCATCGTCTCTCGATCTCAATCTTCGATCGACCGATCAAGGATGGTCCGTTCATGGTCGATGTCACCGACCACATCAACCCGATCCTCAAAGTTGGAAGTCCAGGATCAGGGAGCGCCAACTTCAAGCAACCGGTCAGCGTCGGTTTCCGTGACAACCGTATCTACGTCCTCGATACCGGAAACAGCAGGGTCAAGGTCTTGGACGAGAACCTCCGGTTGGAGCAGCTCATCACCGGACATGGCCTCGAACAACACAGCACGACAGGCATGGCACTCACCAACAGCGGAAACCTCGTACTTATCAACTGGCGCACAAAGCTCGTAACAGAACGGACGCTCGAAGGCGCCATTATCAAACAGTTCACGTCTCCACAGTTCGTTGAACCGATCTCCGTCGCTGTCAACAGCCACAATGAAATCGTCGTTGCAGACAACGGTGTTGGAAAACTGTTCGTGTTCAACGAGACTGGTTCTCTGCTGCATGTGATCGGCTCCAAGGGAAACAGAGCGGGTCAGTTCAAGCTGATCAGTTCAGTCTATGTCACTCCAAACGACGACTTAATCATCTGCGACCATCGACTGCAGATGTTTTCACGTTCGGGTCAGTACCTCGGAGAGCTGGCTGCAAGTTCGACCGGAAAGGGTGGAACGTATGGAGGCGTCTGCGTCGACAAGCACGGCAGCTATCTGGCGACAAGGTCAGAGAAAGGTCGTTGCATCGTTCAGGTTTTCACGGCGTCACGGCAGTGGTTGTTTGACATCGACAGCTGCGACGATCGACTGAAACGGCCGAGCGGAATCGTTACGAACTACGACGGTCACGTGTATGTTGTTGATCTGGGCAATGATTGCTTAAAGAAGTTTCGATACATGTAAAGACAGAATCTAGGTTTTCATTGTCAGCTTTATTTATGCCAAGCTTTGACGGTCTCTTTCGACTCATCTGGTCTCTGTTGACACGTTGATCTGTAACACGTTAAAGGTGTTTGATGCCTCATCCCGTTTCACATTCTGTGAACTGCTGTATGTTCTTTAGCGTTTCTTGTCCTCTGTCATCCCGCAAGGCATGTGATGTCATCTGTAACGTTTTCTTGTTAAAGGTGTCTTCTGTTGAGTGATGCATTGCAGTAATACCTACTACATGAAGTGGCATCCAGTTACTAAAGTTCGAGTTGTCAAGGGGTGCTGTCCAATGTGTTCTTTGATTCTATGGTTACTGTCAGGTCGACAGAGATATCTGTGACTTGATATTCAGTAAAGTCTAAACTCACTCCAAAGTGGATCTGTCAGTAGCCTTCCACACCTGAAATTCAGAAATTTTTGGTGATGCAGATACCTATGCCGCAGGTTCTGGACTAAGTGTGATTTGCGGTTGGAAGCAATGGGAGAAAATAACTTGCAGACTAAAGACTGATGATGATGCAGCTTTATAAAGGGCACTCTTAACTAATGAGGGAAAAGTTCCTGTTACCTGCTTCCAATTGCATCCTGGTTGTGGCCACTGGGATATTTGGTCTAAATGTTTTGGGGAACAAAAGAAGTTATGTAGTGCTGCATCCGGTCATATGGAAGTTCCTGCACTGATGATGGTATACAGATTTCTGCTGTGAGTATTCCTTTAGCATATAGCAGTGTAGATTCCTCTGGCATAGTGCAATGTAGATTCCTGAGATGCAGTGCTTCCTGCTATGCAGATTCTTCTAATGCTGTTAGTATTTCTGTGGCATTCCGTCATTTACATTGCGTCATGTTTGATGTGGTGCTGTTGTTTTTGTTGAGCAGTTGTTTGTTTGCACTTGTAAGAACTGGCTTCTGATCATCTTGTTGACTTTCTATCGGGTATCGATGTATATCTTGTTGTTAATGCACTTGATTTTTCATATCGTCACCATTGTTCTAGATGATAGGCTTTGATTTAACAATGGTCTCAGACCTTTTCGTGGGTGGATTCAGAAGGCAATGGCCTTCATGATCTGTGTCTGAATTTTATGGCATTGCAGTTGAGTTCTATCTTGTTGGGGAAATAAGTGGAGGATTATTAAGAATCAGAGAAGCAGAAGTCAAATTTCTGGAAATCTGACTGCAGGATATCAAAATAACTGAGGAACTAATGAACCGATAGAACAACTGGATTGTAAATATTTCAAAAAGTTGGTCGACCACTGTGCGCACATGCGTGATGTACATAGATTGTTTTCATGTTTCGTTTAAATCTGATTTCTCTTTATAATCTTTAATGCTAGGAGTTTTGTGGTATTGAACTGTGCAAAATGTTTCCGTTTTTTGATGAGTGTTCACTGTGTAGAAGTTGAGGCTGATGGGACAGCTAGGTCACCTTTCCAGGATGAGGAACTGGAAATAAATGAGACCAGGACTCATTATAACTCTCTGAGATAAGATGAAACATCTGTCTGCAATTATGCATAAGTAACCAGTGCAATTTCTTCTGTACTAATAAACGAATGAGGAAAGTCCTTAATTCACAATTCTCTAACATGACCATTGATTTATGCTATTGTCTTAATAATATAACAATAGTTGTAGTTGTAGTAGTTGTTGTAATACCAATGGTAATGATTCCTACACAAGGTCAAAACCATGATTTTGAATCATTATGGTTATTTCAGATTCGTGTGTTGGGTAACACATTTAGTTCATTTTGTTCTCAATGTCTGAGTGAGTTACCCTAAAGTTGTAGAACCGGATTAGACAAGCCTGTAAGAATCCATGAACCTGTACTCCTGTAGTACCCAAAATTTTGAAAAAGTATTACACTTCATTGTCCGGAATATGCCCTAATTACCATAGCGGAATTAGGACTGTTGTTTTCTGCAGACTGTTGTGAATTTAATTCGGCTTTGGCCAAAGCTAACGAACGTTGTTTTATGTGGATGTAATGATCTTGCTGACTTAATTTTGTGGGAGATGCTGTAGGAAAAGCTGCCAAGGCTGATGAGGCCATGAGCACGAGCCCACCCTTCCTTGTTTACTGGGGCTGGGTGCGAATTGGTTGGTGGAGGACCTATTAAGTGAATAGGGTAAAGTATCCTGTGGGATGTAGGCGGGACCAAGGTATAGCTATCATAAAGTGAATGTCAAAATATTGTGACCCTATCTTTTATGAGAAATAGCCTCAAATAGGGTGAGCCAGTGGTTAAATACATCAAATGGAATATGATTGTTAACTGAATGGAGGAAAGTATTTTCAGTTGATATAGCCTGAAGATTGGTTGACAACCTACGTTGAGATAAGAGCGAAATACACGGGTAAGTGTACACTGAAGGGAAGATAGTCTGAGCCAGTTAGCAGGAAGCTGCCCCTACCAGGTAAAAACAAATTGAGTGGGGCTTCATTTATCCTGTGTACTTTGCCCTGATTTGGAGGAGGCGATCTTGTTTGACAGGTGGGGGGGGGCACCCAATGAGAGGGTAGAAAATTTGGGGTACATAAAATGTGTCACCTATCTGTAACAGGTGGTGGATCTCTCTACCTCGACCCACCCAGAATCGCCGTCCGTGCCCTGATTCATGATGCCCCTTTTCAGAAGACTTGATTGCTTCTAGATAGAAATTATTGTATACACCTATGTTTTACATAAAGGGGTTTAAGTGCAATGGTAACACTGGAACAAAGGATAGAAGATCCACATGAATACGGGATCGATTCTCGTTTCCCTCCAAAGGTTGGCTCTTCTGTAATTGGTGTAGGTAAGCGAGAGCAATAGGACGAATGGGCGTCTTGCATGTCTGCCAAATAGGAAAATTCGATTCCTATAATAACTGATTATCTGTTCATACTATGACTTCCAATCATACTGTGCTATGTCTGTTTCTAATAATGGTCTGTTATGTTATACAAATCGACTGATATGCATTTGTTTAAAGATGCATCCATAACACGGATGATATGCATAAATGTTATACAAATGTATAATTGTATATAGGTATACATGTATGAGATTGCATAAGTATGGTATGATTGTGGAGTCGGTCTTTGATTGAGCGGTCTTGCACAGCCGCTGACGTTTCGAAGTACGCATCATGTGTTTGCGCCTCAACCGAGAGTTTTCGACCTCTAGATGACGTTTCTACGGAGAGTCTGTCTGTGTTGAGGCGTCTAAACAGTCGTGATGTTTGAATCCTTACTGAGAAACACTCCAGCTATCATTTCTCGTTACCCAGAAGAGAAATGGCAGAGTAGTGAGTCGTTGATTTTACGTGTTTGTCACGTAATTTGTCTTTTCGTAGTAGGACTTCTGTGCGTTGCCCATTAATCTTTTCAATGAAAAGTGCGGTAAGTGTACTCTGTTACCCTAAAGGGCGCATGGGGAACAGAAACTTCAGCATCTGCCCTGGAAAAGATTTGAACCTATGACCTCCAGGATGAGGGACCAATACTCAAACCACTAGACCTGTTCGGTTCTTTAATACAAGCTTTCTAATTAGCTTACGTCACTGATGACCTATTACCATACTGGCATTATGTAGCACTAGATTAGATCTTTGTATTGTCGGTGTTTTGTACTATTTGTAGATTTCAGATTTCGATTTGATTTCTTGGACGACGGTGAATGTGAATCAGAATAAAATTTCTGCTAGTTGACTTGCCTTTGTCTGCTCAAACAATGGAGAGAGGTGCCATTTCAAGGTGTGTAGATAGACAATCGGAAGTCACTGCACGAGACGATCAAGACCTTGTATGCAGGGTCGCAACTATGGGATGCTTGAGCTACCCTGGATGAAAAAGTTTACCCACACAATTGATCCAGATCCGATGAGCTTTTGAAGGGGAGGGGTAGGAGGGCTCTAAGTACGCTGCTTCGCGCCTTCAACCTTTACAGTATGAGCACCGCAGGAAAATTATCTGGTTGCGCCTCTGCTTGTATAAATGGGAAAACGCAGCTCTGAAAAGGATTTGTAACCCTTAACCTTCATACATCTCCGTATCGGTTTAAAAGACTTTGTTTATCACATTTAACACCAGTGAGCTCAGCTTTGGCACTTTGGCAGTTTATGATGAGGCTTTCCACTGCACATTCTTTTACAACTCCCAAGTGTCGATTGGTGTGAACTTTTAAGGGTTTAATTGTCATCTGTCGTCGTTGCATTCCATTCCTGAGTTGGCGTAAGGAGTCGTCCATAAAGGACGTCCGCAAAAATCCAACTTTTTTACCTCCTTGTCCGCCCTTGTCCGCATTTGTCCGCATTCCACTGACCCACCCTAACCCCCTTTACGGACGTCCGCATCACACATGTATCCAGCACCATTGCAACTGCTGATAATTATTTTACTGCAACGCTCTTTAATCGATATTAATTTTATTGACAATGAATGAGGTTGAAACAAAGCTATGTAAAAATCTTTAATTTAATAAACACTTATTTGCATGTAAGTTTGGTATATCATTCTCTCATATGTGAAGTATGACCTAAAGCTATTAAAAAACAACTAAGAATATGACATAACTACCATTAGACGTGATTTTGGCAACAGTTTATCATGGTCACATGCGGACGTCCGCTCAGTCCGCACCCCATTCCCCATGTCAGCATTTCTCCGCTTTTTTCATGACCCCCTCCCCCTCGTTACGGACGTCCTTTGTGGATGACCCCTAAGCGAGAATTGATTTGGGGTTCCACACGGTGTGACTTGATGTCTTGAACATTGTCTTCCATCTCACTGGATTTCTAAATATTCGACCTTAATCTGGTCGGACTCTATAAAGGTTATAGGTATCGACTCGGCATATAGTATAATAAAATTGTAATATCGAATTGCTGCACCAGTGGTTATAAATTGCTCATTCAGAGGTGCCAGATTTCCAAACCCTTTTAAATAGGCCTATCTACGATGGCGTCTTAATAATAGACTGTTGCTATTCGGTTCATAATTCTGATGAGCATAAAATGTATGAAATAAGGTCAATATGGTCGTTTATTGTATTCTTTTAATTTAGGTGGCGCATTTCATAATTCAGGCATCGGATCTTAAATTAGGCTCCGGATCCTAAATTAGGCTCCGGATCTCAGGTACAGCTGAATTTAACAACTGGAGCTGCATACGGATAAATTTACCGGATTCCGATGCACAAAGGCATTAAGTTTAAGATCCTACAGGATCCGCCGCTGGATGGCAGAATGGATAAAAATGAGAATTATTTATTAAGACAGATGACATACAGGACTAGGCTTATATGGTAGGGTGGAGCAGAACGGTTCTTCTAAGGAAAATTGCTTCCCGCTATGGCTGTGTTTGAAATAAGATAATTACTTGGTGTTATTTAAATGAAATTCGAGATTGGCTGCTAGTCCCTGAAAGCAGAAAGTAACTGAACATCATATGTTTGCGTATTTTCAGAAAACAAATAATCGAGAATAGAGGACGTTTTACCCCCACGTTGAAAGTTGTGAGAACTGAGAAGTAAAGCATACAGCCATTCTAAATTGCTCAAAACGTAACAATCTGCAATTAAACAGTTGAATAACACGAACTTACTAGCCTACCCTAACATATAAAAAAATTAAAGTATGTCCGTGTCACGCGAGCTCTGCACCAAGAAAACCAGTTTATCTACAGGCACAAGAGACCAAATTTTGTGCCTATAGTCGGTCAAAACCCTGACAGGTTAAGCCAAGGGAGGGAGATGTTTGACAAAAAATCAGTCAAGACATTTATACCACACATCCGTGTCGTCAGGTTCTCACCGATTCGTGGTACCTTCTTGCCACAGCTCGAATGGCGGGAATATTGTACGGCCATTTAGTATCAAAATGTATATCTGAAGTAATGAAAAGGCTTGGCAGTATAGTATATGGGTTGAAGCCTAATACTTTATGAAACACAACTAAATTCGCAAATTGTTCTCATTAAGCACACAGCGCCCAATCAATATTCCTTTGAGGCAAGACGTCCTCTGGAGGCTCTGGTCCTGGACGTTTTAACCGAGAACGTTTGCCCCCACGCATGTAGCATCTGTATTTCTGAGCTGTACAAATCAATGAATGTATTATTGCTCACTAAGTGTATCATAGTTATTCACTACAAATGTATCTTCCCAACTGCTATCTCGGTTTTACAAGAAACATTATTAATGTAGTTGAAAAAATTCACAAAGCGTGATCAAAATATTATAAAAAAAAGACCAAAAAACGTTGTATGGACGATAACCTGGTCGTAAATCGTTTAATTTCGCATCACAGTAAGTTTTGTTGCAATTCTAGATCGCATTAATAAGGCGAAGACAGTGCAACCTCACGACATTTATGTTAACAATTTTAATACAGGGGACGTCTTGCCCGCATGGGACGTCTTGCCCCACATTACTCTATCTCTATATTTAAAACGTCAAGTGGTGTAGAAATAGCTGCAATTAAGACGGTGATTCAATCCAAGGACCATTGCTCGTCCTTGAGATGAACTAAACGAAAGTCCAGGTTAGTCGCTGTTTAAAGCTACTGTTTACGTGTCATTACAAAGATGATAGCGTCGTCCCCTCTTTCATCCAGGCGTGAGACTAGCACTTCAGGAGTGGGCCTATGAGCAGAGGAAGAGTTGTAAGTCCAGGTGCCGTTTACCGAATGCAGTTGATTATTATGATTAGGCCTAGTAGGCCTATTATTATCGAATGCTTGACTTGAAGAGCCAGGTCCTTCCAACTACATCAACCCCGTGAAGGATGCCTTAGGCCTACTATGCAAAAGGTTTGGAGCCACCGGATTTATATTCGAAATGGATTCCAGGCTGAATGATGTGCTGCAGTATCAGACTTAGTCGTGTACAGGCCTACGTGTTCACTGTTCATTCCTTTATGAACTATTGTGACTTATTATAGGCATGTGCGTCTGTAACCTTCTTGCATAAATTCTCATTAACATTTCAGTCACTGGTTTGTCAATAGGCCTACCACACGACAAAATGCATTGCCTCTTTATGTATTTAACTATAAGACCAACCGGATTTCCTAAGAAGTCGACAGCTATAATTAAGTAAATAAATAAGTCGACATGTCTAATTAACGTCGACATAGGCCTACGCAAGTGAGACATTGAAGGAGACGGCAAGAATCTCGTAGGCCTAAAAACAAAATGTTTTTCATTAAATATGTTTTCGAACAATCTTGGGCATATCATGGAGGGACCATGTCACAAATGAGGAGGTTCTGAGGTAGGCAGGAGTGGAGAGGATGGACGAGATCGTCAGACGGAGGAGAAGAAAAATGGCATGTAACATTTTGCGGTTACCACTTACCACCACAGCGTCCAGCAAAAACGGCAATGGGATAGATACCGGAAAATGGAAAGAGGAGCAAGGGAAGGCTGATGAAAACCTGGAGGAGCACCTTTAGACAAGACTTGAAGGATATGGAATCGACTGGGAGGACGCGAAAGAGACCGCTGAGGATCGTACGGGATGGAGAGCTCTTATTGACAAATGTTCCAAGAGGAGCGGGAGGAACTAAGTCTAAGTAGGGCTTAAGTCTAATTAAGCGAAATGATAAGTTGATAGGTTTATTAAATTGACTGTAGCGTAAGTCAGTTGATTATTCATTAGCAGCTATTTCTGGGGACAGCATAGCTTATTTCGTCTGGTTTACTATCAAAGGGCGAAAATTAAAAGGGCGCACTCAAAGGACGCAATCAAAAGGGCGAAAATCATAAGGAACGAACCTTCAAAAAAGCGCCTGATCGAAAAGGCGACAATCAAAAGAGTGCACGTTTCTCCAGTAGGGGCAATGACAATGACTGCAATATCTATTAGCTAACCAACGTACTGTAGTGTGCGATTGTTGGTGATATGTGGATATGTGGATATGTGGATATGTAATATGATAGATTACAGTAACTTGCGGTGGTAGGCCTAACTTGCTGTGCATCACTCAAAATTTCACAAATTCACGACACAAAGCAAAGGTGTAGGCCTATGTACCAATTATCCAAAGCTTTCTCTTCTTATTGATTATCTGTTGCTACTTCTAATTCTATTCGATTAGCTACAAATGTTTTTCGATTCTAGTCGATTATCAAATTTCAGTAGGCTACCTAATTCTAATTCTAATCGATATGCAACCTAGCTAATCGTGTCCATCTTTCTTTTATGTAAATAATATTGTACAGTGGTGCAAAAACCCAAGATCTAAAAAAATAAACAGTTGGTTTCATTTGTTTTTTGTTTGTTTTTAGTTTTCCTTTGGATTTTGTCACAATATTTTTTTATAAAAACATCAAACACAGCATATGGATATATATATATATATATATATATATATATATATATATATATATATATATATATATATATATAGCAGTGGGTCAACCGTCTAGCAACCGGAACAACAGAACGTAGGTAGTAGTAGCCTGTATACAGACGTACACAATTGCAGTGTGAAAAGGACAACGCGAAGGGTCGTTGACCTGCTTGATTTAATTACGGTTGGCACTTTTCCATTGTCAATGTCACAGGCTGATTGTTTCAAATACAATTTGACTGACTGACTGATATAAATTTATTTCAATCTGACAGTTCCGTAAGCCTATTTGTAGTTACTAGTTAGGCTCTTCTGTTGGAAAGCTCATCGATCGGTATCGCGTCAATTGATCCCCCGTCAGTTGATCCACCTTCAGTTGATCCCCGTCAGTTGATCCGCCGTCAATTGATCCCCTAGTCAATTGATCCCATGCCTATCCGTCCTAGATCATGAGGCTAACTGAATCTTTAGGCAGCGCGCCGTAGACTGGTAGCTGAGACCGTTAGTAAACAAAAGATTGATTTTACAGATTTGGAAAATAGCAAAGCAATGCCCAGGCTTCATGTCACTCGTCCAGGTTTCGTGTCACTCAGCGCGACATGCAGAGACAGAAGACCACATTTCTTCACGGAATTGTCGGTATGGAACATGAGACAACGAAACGATATCGCATGCTTGAGGCTTGTGTCAACCGCGCTGTAAACGCTTACGGCCGGTCGGAGATTCTGTTTTATCTCCGAGCAATGGCTCATTTATCCCATGCATAAACACTTATGCTTAGGACTCATGCTCATAAATTAATCATATTATGACTCAATTGTGCTTTTGTAATTTCTTATCTTTTTAAAATTTCGTGCTCTTAATAAAAGGAGAAAGTAGCAAGTGGAACATGAATGTTGTATCAATAGGGCTGGGTTCAATAGGCAGAAGATCAATTGACTAGGGGATCAATTGACGGGGGATCAACTGACGGGGGATCAAAATACGTAGAACCCATCGATCGTCCGTCTTAGTCCCTATTTGTTTCTCTGCCTCATCATCTGCCTCCCTGCCTCTTTCTCTTCCTTGAAATCCACATCCTCTGTTATGTAATGAAGTATTAGACCCACATGTGGGTATACCATTACGAAGTAATTGCATGCATCAGATTCGTCGCAACGAAGTAACGTTGCGTGCGATCGGCGTGTGACGTGCTGTATATAATTGGACTGGATTCATAGAAAGAAGACGTCTCTTAATATGGGTGGCGTTGATACATTTAGGATTCATTTCTTTTCGTCGTTCGCCTCATCCTCTCTGACGACCGCGGAAAGTCCAACAGCGTCTGCGCGTTACTTAGCTCTAGGTGCAATATTCGCCGACTAACATCTTTAGCTACGGAATATCTAAGACAGCAGTCTCTACAATCGCGTGCTGTGTTCAGGTATATTCATGCATCATGCCCAATGTGTGATTGAGGCATACATATCCCTTATCGTCATCTTATCGTCATCATCATCCTATCATCTCATCATCCTATCATCTTATCGTGTCATCAATATCATTATCCTGTAATAGTCATCGTCATAATTTTCATCCTAGTCATCATAATCGTAGAAGTCGTCATTTGAGTGCAGCAGCTGTTATTCTAATCTTACAGCTCGTCGCAGGAGGTCGACAGTCATCCGCATGCAAATGATACCAATCAGACGCTTTAGAAGTAATTATTTTCTGACGATGCCTCTGCTCATATCCACCATTCTGATGCGCATCCTCTGTTGATACTTGTTACAAGGACGACTGACTCTTTGCGTTAATAACGGCGCACTAGGAAATAGGAATTGACTTTACTGCAAGTGACAAAAGCCCCAATCAGAAACAAGTTCCTTTGTTGAATTCTCACAACACTCATCCAGTCGTCGTCAGTGATTCGCACGCTATAGAAGATCACTGAAACATCTCTTCTGATTTCGCGAATCATACAGAACCGGAAGTCGCGATTGGATGACGGGCGTTATAATAACTTTGACGGTGGCTAACAGATAAAGCCTTTGGAATGCCGACTGACTTTGATCATCGTTTAATACTTCACGCATTTCACTTACAGAACTAACAGCGCTTCCAATTCGATAGGCCAGAATAGACTGGATAAGACTGTATTAGTCGACTATGACGGTGAAATTGTGCAACGCCACACCTAGTGGGTACCTTCTAGAGAATCCAGATATCCACAATTGCGTCACCCCATTCTTCGTTGCGGTAGACGACAGCCAGTACACTGTAATCGTCAATGGCGTCATCGCACCCTGTCTGGTGACTGTGACGGTCGTCATGAACACCCTCGTCTGCATCGTCCTGCTCAAGCGACACATGATTAACCCGACGAACACCATCCTTGTTGCCATTGCTGTCTCGGACGTCCTCACTGGTCTCTGCCCGACGCCCTGTTATATCTACTTCTTCACGCTGTCCAAATACAACGCCTACATGCCGTACGAATGGTGTCGCGCCTACTTCTGGCTCACTGACTACCTTCCGTCTCTATTCCATATGGCATCCGTCTGGCTGACCGTCGCCCTGGCCGGTCACCGTTACCTCTGCATCTGCCACTCCATGACCGACCGATTTACCGTCCGACGCATCGTCCTAGTCATCGTCGTTATCTACATGGCAGCCGTCGCCAGCCAGACGGTTCGCTTCTTCGAGTACGAGGTGACCCCGGTTACGTTCCCAGAGTCCGGTTTCGTCGGGTGCATCGTCGACTACACGTCAGCTCTGGCGAACAACTGTGACCTCTATCTGACCTTGTACTTCTGGTTCCGCGCCGTCTTCGTTCACTTCCTGCCGTGCCTGGCGCTCTGCTTCTTCAGCACGATGCTTGCTCTGGCCGTTCAAGGCTCTCGCATTCGACGTGACCGCCTGGCCGCGCAGAATCGACATCGCGAGCTGGTCGTCATGAACCAGGTCAGCGCGACGACTACGATGCTGATCGTCGTCGTCGGGCTGTTTCTGCTCGTCGAACTTCCGGTCGGGGTTTTCATCGTCACGATGACCTTCGAGAACAACATCGGCGTCGAACTCGTCCAAGACGAGACTCGGCGATTGCAGGAGCTCATCTCGAACTGCGTCATACTGTTCAGCTATCCAATCAACTTCTTCATTTACTGCGCTATGAGTCGACTCTTTCGTCAGACGTTCTGTGGACTGTTCACTCAAACTGGGAGTGCGGCGGCGTCCACAAGGGTGTCACGTGTCGCCGTTCTTCGAGCGGGAAACATTGCCGTAGAGGGCATGCCCCAATCGGAGATACGAGAAGTGCTGCTGATGAAAGAGAGAGCGGGTCGGGTACAGTATACTGAGTCAGAGCTCCAAACAAGAGAACAAGCAGAACGACAAGGAGGTAGTGGTGCTAATTTGTTCGGGTAAACGGTGAGACGTCGCTTGCTGATCCTGATTTCCGTTGCAGACAGTGGTAATAGTTGTAGAACTCTCTTAGGATCTAGCGTACTGGAGATCGCAAAAGTCCCCACCACGAGACCACTTCGTGAGAGTCAAACTTACGACAGGTCATCTAGCCTACTTGTATAAGGAACAGCGATTTTTTTTATTAGAAATGAAATTTACATTTAGGACTTTCACGGAAAAGATGCCACTAGTGGCCCACTACTCATCAACAGCCTTCTCGTTGACCTTACTTAGCTTTCTTCCTCTATTTCTACTTAAGCTAAACTCTGGTAGTATGTGACTATCAATTCACATTGACAACTTTCGAAGTT
Source organism: Bimastos eiseni (assembly GCA_959347315.1). NCBI lineage: Eukaryota > Metazoa > Annelida > Clitellata > Crassiclitellata > Lumbricidae > Bimastos > Bimastos eiseni. Next base: position 44,610,127 of record OY365806.1, read on the forward strand.
TTAAACTATTTCTTGTTTCTTTCAAATCAAGCGAGACCAGTATTAAGTGGGGGCGACAGCTAATCTCTTACACTTTGGCAGCACAATCGATTATGAAATTGTACACACTGATTGTACGATATTCAACAAGCTAGGTGCTTGGGTCAACGTGGTTGCTGGTGGGATTATTACAGTTGTCGGTGTGGAAAAACGTGTTTGGTTTGATGGCAGCAAGTGAGAGGAAGAAATAGTGTCAGGAGAGAGGATATGTAGAAGTAGGTAGACGAGGTACGAGGACGATAAATGTTGAAGATTGTTAGCTAGTCGGAGGCGAGTTGGAGAGGCACATCTTAGAGTCACATTCAAAGGTGCGTATAGTAGTATACGACGGGACAACGTATATAGTTCAAGAACCATGAATGCGATGCCCCTACTAAAGCTACCTAATGGGGTATTTAATTGACAATGTTATTCAGAAGGATGGATAAAAATGGCAATCTTAATGTTTGGCAGGGCCGTACCGAGCCATAATTGCGCCCTGTACCTAGCATCATTCTGGCGCCTCCACATTTTGAAACTAGTTCATTTTATGGAATAATAAGTTATTCCATCCTGAAATTTGCGCCCTTTTCATATTTGCGCCCTGGGCCACGGCCTCGCTGGCGCCCCCTCGGTACGGCCCTGATTTTTTGATAGCAATGAGTAGTGTAAATCTGCGGACCAGGGCAGCTGGGAAGGCGTGAGTGCATTTGTTGTGAAGCGGAAGAACAGAAGAGCGAGTTGCAGAGCCAGAACCAAGGATGAGGACGACGGGCGGCGAGAGTAGAGAGAACGAAGTCAAAGGCAATTGGAAACTAACCGGCTGCAACGTAGAGGCGGTTGCATTTATCGAAGATAGAACAGGAACAATCTCCTCTGACAGAATTAGCACGTGGAGACAAGTAAGGTGGGCAAGAATAGCCTAGATCCAAGACAATAGGGAAAAAGCTAAAGATACGAACGCAACAGTCACGCAGCTGCTGTCAGCTATAGGCCTATGCTGGCGTTTTCTTTCAGTCTGTCTCCTGTACAGTTGTTATCGCTATATAGCCATACACGGCACATGCAACATTCGACACTTCTCTTTTCCCTAAGCATGATCACTGTGTTAATAGTACATGTAGGCTTTGCAAATCTAGTGTTGATGCTGTCTTTGGTTAATAACACCCTCTGGCGTTTTGCAACACTGCCGACTTCAGCAGAAATGTCAAAAGACAGAGAGCCTTGATGTCAGTTTTCTTCCAACATGACGACTTATGAAAAACAACTGCTGTCTAATGATGCCTTAGAGTCGACCAATTCTTAGAAACAACAGCTTGCAGTGTTTTTAGTCGTGTTATTAGCCCTGTTCTTCCTTGGACACTGCAACCACTTGCGGGTTCTCGACTGTTTCTCTGTAAAGTATTACATGTTAGCCATCTGTTATAACTTAGAAACGACCATCGACTAACACAGCGTATATTGAGAAAACAGGAAAATGCCTGGATGGGGAAGGAATGGAATCCAGCACCGAAGAAACGGATTTATGTGCAGAACAGACAGGAATGGCACAGTCAATTTCGTAGAACGAATAAACTACCCTAGAAATACAAATCAGAACGCTATATATTAACAAACATGATACGATATACTATCAATCAGTCTTGATTGAAAGTTGAAAATTAGAAAATAACGAGAGGGAAGGACACACTGATAGACTGTGACAGCAAAAACGTTTCTTCACATTTACCGCCGAGGCGCCGACAATAAAACCAGAGGATACAGATGCCAGACAGGCCTATATAAACAACCGGCTGGCATTTGTTATGGATGGAAAGATTTTTAAGTTCCAGGTTGGTAAACGCACGGAATGATTTAGATGAAGACACCGTTGTAGTAGACTCAGTAAAGGCATTCAATGAGAGACTGAAAAAATTTAAATATTAGACAGAAGAAATATAGTAGGCCTATATATACTATCATTTTAATTCACCCGAATTAATTTCAGATTTATTTCATTATATATATGAATGTATTGTCCACAATAACGTCTCCCCATCGTGAGGGTCGGTTAGGGTTAGGATAGTTTATTTTGTAAAAGTGTATTTAAGCGTATTTTATTAGGCCTGTAGGCCTACCATGGTACGTTCTACTTGTGTATTTTAGCGTATTTTATTATTTGATGTGAATAGATGTCCGACTGTAGCGTTAATGGAGATCGATGAAAAAGAATAGCCTAATTGTCAAGCAGAAGCCGAATTGATGAAAGAAATTATGCATAAATGGAAGCTGGATCGATGCTAGATCGATGAAAATATCATGCTTGATTGATGTGAGAATGTCGTTACGACGGACGTGGAATCGATGTAAACAAGGCGTGTAGGCCTATGCGCGCAAAAACCAGTCTGAGGAAAAAAATATACCTAAATGGAAGCTGGGTTGATGAAAAGAAATATACCTAAATGGTAGCTGGATCGACGAAGAGAAATATGCATGAATGGAAGCTGGATCGATGAAAATATCGTGAATAATTAGAAGTTCGATTGATGACAAAAAGGCGTCTCGATGGAAGCTAGTGGAATTTCTAATCAACAGTTTGTTTCATTAAATACTCTAAAACACACTTTTAAAATTTTGTTTCATCGATCCAGCTTCCATTTAAGCAAAATTATTATAATCAATCCAGTTTATACCTAAAAGATACATGATACTGTTTTTTGACCACCTAAATAAATAAGAAATTAAATCGGGTGAATTAAAATTATATTACCAATAAGCTTATAGGCCTAGCAACAAAGGAAGAAAAAGGAGTTCACGATTCTTACATAGATGCAATCTTCTGAACCACTATATGTTATGTTAATGCGACAATCAGTTGTGAAATACTCTATAAATGCATTTTAAATACTAAATACAAAAGCACATTTTTTTAAATAGAGCCTACGTGTAATGCAAAAAACATGTACATTGTCGTATTTTGAATTCGATAAAAAAAATAACTGCTAACTATTTGAGCTAGAGATTAGGACTTACTACCCAGAATTGATGGATTGCTTCGTTCATTACTAACCCTTATCACTCCTTAAATGCGTTTGATATAACAGTTGGAGGGGTAAGGGTTAAGAGAGTTTACAACCTCCACGACACGATCCATATCTGCATCCATCTTTTATCGAACGATCGGAAGTCAGAAGACCAATGAGCTATAGCCTATGAAATAGGAACTGTAGTCTGTAGCTTATAGGAATATATTTTAAAAAGTACTTCATATTCCAAATACAAGATACTGGTACAGTATTTGAAATAAAACTGCAAAATAGCTTACATCATTAATGGTAATTGAAATACACTTAACATCTTTAAGGACGCATTTGCATTTGGCATTTGCCATTCTACCATTTTAAATCCTTATATTTAAAATGCTAAATGTAGGCCTAGACCTACTCAGCACTGGCGACAATGCAATGAAACATACGTGTAGGCTCAGTAGGCCTACAATAGAACGCAAAATAATACAATATATAATGAAACATAATGTAGGGTCTACAATGGAACATAATATGAGGCGTTATAATGCAGTGCAGACCCATACAATTACGATCTATGTCTCAGTTCAGGCAACATTAGACAACACCGCAAGTTCCAAAACCGTTATTGTTAATTAAATTAAGAAAGCCCGACTATTCGCTCTCTCGCTCACTTACCCCTCCCCGTAGCCATAGCAACCATGATTATGCACCAGTCTGATACGATGGGATTAGCAAAGAGCACTTTTAAAAGTGATGTCTATAATTAATGAGTGCACTAATGTGACTGCGTAAGATAGGTCTAATAGACTCACATAATGTCTGGCTTCAGATCAGACCAAAATTCGACTGTAATTTTTAACTACCCAGAATAAAATGGTCATGACCATCAAGGATAGTCAAATGAGAAAGAAAACAGGTAAGGACTCACACATGAAGCTTTCACGCCTCCATGGGTAGAGATTCTTCGGAAGATTAGTCCAGGGGTCGATGAATAAGTTGTATGAGGAGTAAAAATCAACCACAGCAAAAACAGATCGTTGGTCAAGGGCAGCGGTGGTTTGGAGCCGGTTCGGTCAGGTTCGTGCGAACCGTTAGTTCAAAATAATAAATATGCCTAAAATCAACTACTAATTTTAAAAAAATCAAAATTTTTTTAATTGAAATAAATGTCCGTTTCTACAAATTTTTATATAAATTGCATAAATATTACTTTACAGTTTAGCCTTTCGGCAAAAATATAGCGAAATTCAGCTCTAAGCAAACAAGTGAAACTCAGAACAACAAGTCACTCGTTGGGTTGCGTGCAGCCTACGTGCAGCAAAAGCAGTGTGGAATGCTTGGCGGATGGACCCGAAACTCCGCTGAAGGAGCTTCGTGGGCCCAGACGCCAGACCCCCTAATCGTAATTTGACTGACTGTGGCGGTGACCGATATGGCATAAGGGGACATACTAACTGCGAACCCTTTGTTACAAATTTGGCAATACACCGCTGGTCAAGGGTTATGGTGACAATAACCTAACGAAGGACACCTGTTAAGAAACTTTCCACTCGGTTGCTTAAAAGTCAGACACCTTTTAAGCAACCGAGTGGAAAGTTTCTTAAAAGGTATCTGACTGTGAGTCTACGACCACACTCGCTGTGCTCTATGTCCACGAGTAATTGGCAGCATTTATATAATATCTGATGTTACTAGACGTTGCTTCGCGGAGCGAGCGTTGTGAGGATAGAGGTCGCCTAGTTTGATCAAGCTCAAGTCTCTGTGATCATGCGGCTACGAAAGACGCGTGATGAGAATACGCTTGGAGTTATAATTTCGTCGCTGATTATCCGGCTTCACACCCGTTGGCCAACAAACAAACACGGATTAAGTTTTATTCAGTCTTAGGAGTCGTGTCTGTTTGCAAGACACGCTATTGTGGCCCGAACTCTTGGATGTCATTTAGATACACCTTCCCATGGCATATTATGCAGTTACATCCTGCTGATGGTCACCCATGGAAATACAATAAACTGTTATTTTATATCGCCTTCTAACAGTTAAGTTCAGAAGTGCATACACACGCCTCGACGGCGCAAATGCAGTTGTAGGCCTAATGCAGAGTAATTGTGTGCGAAGGACTTGCTCAAGGTCCTTTCAAAGTGATACATCGGACGAAAGTCGAACCCGCTCCCTCAGCGCACACTGAGCGTTACAGGCCGACCGACAGTTGAGACCACCTGTCGCTAAAGGGCATCCGGACATTTATCCAGAACAGTTTCTCTCCTTTGGCCCGCTAGTTGAGACTTTCTTCCGTTGAAGTCGTATTTCGCTCATGATCAGAGGTTTCTCAGTCCTCATGCTTGATAGATTCAGTTCTATTCTTCACATATATGCTACGCTATATTCACGCTATTACATCCCACCTCCAACCCAACATCCTCTGTAAATCACAATTTGAGTCCTATACAAAAATGTTCTGTGCTATCAGACAGCGCATATTAATTACTCGCTGGTTAGAGTAATCTCATCTTCTGTTAGACGTCATACGTATGAGCGTGGCCACAGAGAACATGTGCGTGCCTAACTGCCCGTTGTCTGCGACAAGAATTGTTTTGGTCATCTCCACAGAGAGAGCACTACTTGAACTGCTGATCGTCGTCCTTCGAGCGTTGCTATTTGCTCTGAACACGCCACGGCACAGGTGCGCGATGGCGTTGGCGACCTATCTGTTTTGTGTTCAAAATGGTTGCTACGCATACGTGGGACCAACACACCAGGGATATCATTGTTCACGGCGTCGGTTGGCTGGCAGTGTTTTCACGCGTATGTTGAGACAGCAGCGACGGTGTTCTCAAACAGAGAACGATTGAGTGCCAAGGAGTCCATTTGAATTGGAAGTGTTAGACGGTAAGCACCTGATTTTATGAGGTTCTTCAGCGATAAGCAATTTGTTCTGGAAAGTGGGCGATTCTCGGAGCAGACCTGATTGTCATTCTCATCGTTCTGTAATGGTGTATTTATATCTCATCAGGACAATCGTTGCAGGAAGGATATATTGCTTGTTTATATCTCGATATCAATTTTGTATTTATGTCTCATCAAGACATCTGTTTGCAGGAAGGAAAGTGATCTGGAGATCGCTTTCTTCTGTGTAATGATTTCTTGCATTTATGTTCTGAATAGGACAAAATCGGCAAAATGTCTCTTCACTATACCCTCATGGGCAACTCGAGAAAAGCGCAGAACAAGCGGGTCAAACATGGGCAGGATCAGGCAGTGAGGGAGGAGGACACGAAAAGGGACCTGGAGAGGGACCGCCTGAAGAACTCCCTACATGGCGAGAACGCTCACGTCGGGGACTGTCTCGTCTGGAATCAGGGTGACGGCAGTGGGCAGGGGGGCAGCAGCAACACTCACAGTCCGCGAAGACACGAAGCCGAGTACGGAATTTCCCGAGGGAACGAGTTCAGAATCACAAACTACAAGCCACTGCCCAGACACCCGGAGCTGGGACGGGCAAGAAACCACCTGTACGGCGAAGGCGGCCCAGCCAACCTCCATTTCAAACCGAAATCACTCGAAGGAGGAGTATCCGAAGCCATGGTCGGCTGGCCTCGGGAGAGACAGCTGGAAGAGGAGCGACAGGGCAGGAATGGAGTAGGATGGGACATCGATGTCCGGGAGGGTAAGAGTCCACAGATGACCAGACGCAACCAACGCCTCGAGGAGGGAGACTCGGATGCCGTCATGAACGACCTGATCTCGCATAGTTACATGCGTGACAATGAGCAGCGGCTGCAGCAGCTGAGGGAACAGCAGATGCTCGACCAGGCAACGGTGCAGCGCAACCGTCACACGTTTCGCGACAACAAGGCGTCGGTTCTGAGATCAGAGGCGATCAGTGGAGGTGGTCAAGGAGGGTATTACAGGGAAGACCCAAAGGACCTGTGGAAGATGCCACGCTTCACGAACGCCAAGTCGAGGCTTAACGACTGCACAGAGTGCAAGAGACACGACTGCTATCACGAAGACGGTCGAGGTCAGTCATCTAAACAAAAGATTTGTTTATTTGAAAAGGTTTACTCCTTTAGACGTACATATGTACGTCACTCTCGGAAGAATGACCTTCTGATACTTGCCTTTTGAGCTTTATGAGGGGTAGAGACTTATCCTTAAGTTTCTTAACTGAAATGCTGATTATGTACTTGACCGAGCAGTCACCTAAACACACAATTTAAGCATTACCATATCACGTCCATCAGAGATCGTCTTAGCTCACGCGCGGTCTTATGACAAACGAACCATGCAGCACCTTCATTCCTTCCTTCCTATCTTTCTTCATTTCTTCCTTCCTATCTTTCTTCATTTCTTCCTTCCTATCTTTCTTCATTTCTTCCTTCCTATCTTTCTTCATTTCTTCCTTCCTATCTTTCTTCATTTCTTCCTTCCTATCTTTCTTCATTTCTTCCTTCCTATCTTTCTTCATTTCTTCCTTCCTATCTTTCTTCATTTCTTCCTTCCTATCTTTCTTCATTTCTTCCTTCCTATCTTTCTTCATTTCTTCCTTCCTATCTTTCTTCATTTCTTCCTTCCTATCTTTCTTCATTTCTTCCTTCCTATCTTTCTTCATTTCTTCCTTCCTATCTTTCTTCATTTCTTCCTTCCTATCTTTCTTCATTTCTTCCTTCCTATCTTTCTTCATTTCTTCCTTCCTATCTTTCTTCATTTCTTCCTTCCTATCTTTCTTCATTTCTTCCTTCCTATCTTTCTTCATTTCTTCCTTCCTATCTTTCTTCATTTCTTCCTTCCTATCTTTCTTCATTTCTTCCTTCCTATCTTTCTTCATTTCTTCCTTCCTATCTTTCTTCATTTCTTCCTTCCTATCTTTCTTCATTTCTTCCTTCCTATCTTTCTTCATTTCTTCCTTCCTATCTTTCTTCATTTCTTCCTTCCCCTCCCTAGTTTTTTCACGTTTACATAAAAATTTAAGTTGGGTCCACGTATTTTATGACTGACTATAGTAGAATGAAATAGCGTTTTTAGAGCTCATTCAACGCTGCACAGCAACATACCTCGATTTCTACGTGATCTGTAGGCATATCTGTTACTGTCCGCAAATGTATGGGTAAGGGCTCCATAGGGCAATGTGGGCTACCTTCAATTGTGAGTCCAATCGCCATTCTCGGCGATGTCAGTTGTACAAAGAGTCGCAACCAAGATCTTCATGACCCGTATAAAATAGGCTTTCCATCACGCTTAGAACATTTCAGACGCCAACAATGACAACCATCCGGATATTGTTGCACGCAATGGGCCTACACTCAACTCAGAGTTCTT
>OY365806.1:44620971-44695971 GCA_959347315.1 Bimastos eiseni
TCTCTCACCACTCAATGTCCATTTGCGCGTCTTCCGTTTTAGTGCAGGGTGCAATTAAATCCGGTGTTTACGATAATTCAACACGTCGTCTGAGTATCCACCTTAATGTGATCTCTATAATTTACTTTGCCGAAGACGCGAGCGCTACATGTATATAGGATATAGGCTATGTAGCATATAGGCCTATAAATACACGTAGGCGTACACGTACTGTTACTATTTTTGTATGTTGTCCACCTCGAAATTGACTACGCATATCATCCTTGTCATAGATGCATTGTTAAATAAACTTCGAAATTGACTCGTATCTTTCATTTTAAATTTTACATTTTGAAGGTTGTTTCTTTTTGCACATACAAATCTTTGAAGGTTCCAGTGTTTGTGAATTAGTTCGTGATCCGCGCTTAGGGATCGTCCATAAATGACGTAACGTAATTTTGGACGATTTATGAATTTATGATCCCTCTCCTTCATACGTCGTCATAAATACCATGACACCCTCAAATATGGCGTCACAAAGCTCTGACCTACATGTACCATCCGATGAAACCAGATGTCCAGAATGCAATGCAAATTTTCTCATAATTATCAAAACAGTAATTATAACTAAAAAAATACTTGAAACTATAATAGTATTACGATAAAAATAGAGAAAGTATAATTATTACAAGATAAAAGGATATGGCAGAATCATTGCAATTATTAAAAAACATGTTTAATAACAATAACTCGAAACAATCCAAATTTTATGCCTCTCCATTCTCCCACGGTGAAGCAAAATAATCCAACGTGAACTAAATAACAGCCAATCCACTCACTCTCCAATTTTTCGTTTCAGCAACTCTCTCTGGCATGTGCGTTTGGGCGAGAAAAATATTTTTTGGATTCATGCTCGTGTTTTACAGAATTGCTGCCTCACTTCCAAAACCTCAAAATTGACACTGAGTGTAAAGCAAACACTCCAAAAATTAGGAATGCAATAATCATAATTAGTGTTGTTAAGTTTTGGTAGCAATTACTCTTAGTTATGTAAAACTTATTAATTGAGTAAATTTTTAAATAAAGTTACGCGGTATGATGAGATGATGTAACGTCATATGTTGTCGACCCATCCCACTCGTTATACATCGTCACAAATGTGTGACCCTCCGCTAGGCGCCTGACGGCATTTATGGACTGCCTTTATACCTTAAAAGCAACGCTTTAGAAATCGAGGATTTACGGAGACGATTGCGATTGAAGCTTATCACTCAATGTCACGAATTATGGCTCATATTTTGTTCGGTCAGACGTTTGGAGAAGGCGTCAGGACAGGCAATGAAATACTCATCTTCATGTTTTCTCGAGATCTTGATTGTAATGCAAAACAATAATCTTTTGACAATTGCGAGTAGGACGAGTCTTATAATGGATACGCTCGTTTGGACGAGATAACTCGGGGATCACACTGTACAATGATTTACGTTGGACGAGATATCTCGGGTTCACACTAAAAGGGTCAAAGCAAGATGAGAGAGACTCGTCTCGCCTCGTCTTTCCTCATACTGGCTACGGGCCAGCTTAAGTTAATTCCAGAGACACTCCGACGTTCTTAAAATTGTGCAGACAAGCAAATGTATAATAATGAACATAAAATGAAATAGCAGCGCTATAAGAATGATTCCTACAGACACGTGATGTCTATTAACAGGCGGTCAGAAAGTAAAACTACTTCGTCAGATCCAAAGAGTCTGCATTCCCAATGCATTCGTCTGCTTCATTCGTATGCAAAAGTATATACGTCATTATCTGATCTCTGTCTCTTGTGCATGTAAACATGTATGTACACATGCATATATGTATGCATGCATGTATGTACGTATGTATGTATATATGTATGTATGCATGTATGCATGTATGTATGTATATATGTATGTATGCATGTATGTATGTATGTATGCATGAATGTATGTATGCATAACATTGTATGTATGTATGTATGTATGTACGTATGTATGTATATATGTATGTATGCATGTATGTACGTATGTATGTATATATGTATGTATGCATGTATGTATGTATGTATGACATTGTATGTATGTATGTATGTATGTATGACATTGTATGTATGTCTGCATGAATGTATGTATGTATGTATGACATAGTATGTATGTATGTATATATGTATGTATTCATGTATGTACGTATATATGTATACATGTATGTATGCATGTGTGTATGTATGACATTGTATGTATGTATGACATTGTATGTATGTATGCATGTATGTATGTATGTATGACATTGTATGTATGTACGTATGTATGTATGTATGTATGTATGTATGACATTGTATGTATGTATATATGTACGTATGACATCGTATGTATGTATGTATGTATGTATGTATGTATGACATTGTATGTATGTATGTATGTATATATGTATGTATGTATGTATGACATTGTATGTATGTATGTATGTATGTATGTATGTAGGTATGTTTGTATGTATGTATGTATGTATGTATTTATGACATTGTATGTGTGTATGTATGTATGTATGACATTGTATGTATGTATGTATGTATGCATGTATGTATGTATGACATTGTATGTATGTATGTATGTATGACATTGTATGTATGTATGTATGTATGACATTGTATGTATGTATGACATTGTATGTATGTATGTATGTGTGTATGACAATGTATGTATGTATGTATGTATGTATGTATGACACTGTATGTATGTATGTATGTATGTATGACATTGTATGTATGTATGTATGTATGTATGTATGTATGTATGACATTATATGTATGTATGTATGTATGTATGTATGTATGTATGACATTGTATGTATGTATGTATGTATGTATGTATGTATGGATGAATAGTTGGATGCATGCATGCACATAATTATGTGCGTATTGAAGCTTATGTGACTTAACTGGCAATAATTGTGTCACTATAATATATGATAGTATGTAAGCACATTGCTCATATACCTACATGCATGTCTGTGGGTATGCGGGCATATTAATATGTATGGCAAGTGCATGTAGGCATGCATTTACACATGCATATATGTATGCGTGTATGCATGTATGTATGTATGTATATATGTATGTATTTATGTATGTGTGTATGTATGCGTGTATGCATGTATGTATGTATGTATGTATGTATGACATTGTATGTATGTATGTATGTATGACATTGTATGTGTGTATGTATGTAAGTATGTATATATGTATGTATTTATGTATGTATGTATGTATGTATGCGTGTATGCATGTATGTATGTATGTATATATGTATGTATTTATGTATTTATGTATGTATGTATGTATGTATGGATGTATGTATGCGTGTATGCATGTATGTATGTTGGTATGTATGTATGGATGTATGGCTGGCAGGCTGGCTAGCTGGATGTATGTATGTATGGATGTATGGCTGGCTGGCTGGCTAGCTGGATGAATGGATGGATGAATAGATGGATGGATGGATGGATGGACGCACATAATTATATGTAATCATGCACATAATTATGTGCGTATCGAAGAAAGCAACTATTCTCAATAAGTATTTGTTAAAATTAACCACCTACATGTATCCGGTATTAAATGGCTGAAAATTTGTTTAAACTGCCTGTCGGAAATGCCTACCTGCGTTCCAGTTCATTCGAGAAGTCCATGGAGGCGCTATATAAATGCTGAGACACAAACACGTTAGCGTCATCTGTATCCGTATACTCCAGATATTAAGCTTTATTTCTCACGCACTCTGTAATGGGATTGTCTACTGCTTGTAGATAGGCCTACATAGCAGCCATGACGATGTTACCTCACAGTCGCTGGTCTGGTAGGACCTGCATGCCGTCGGGACCTGGCTGGATGAGTCCAACGCCCGGAAGCGTTGCTTCATGCCTGGTCTGGTTCAACGCGGAGGATCAGAAGAACTCTCTACCTCAGGAGAGTCAACAGGTGGTGAAGGAATCGACAGCGAATGGTTCTGCGTCGCTGGTTAAGAACGTCGTTGGTGAAAGAATGCAACTGAAGAGCAGCCGACCAGAGAAGGCGACGCCACGGAGCTCCAGAGGAGAGACTGACATCAGTGAACAGCAAAGAACCGACAGAGAAAAGATAGCAACGTGGCCTATGCCACAAGACAGAAGAGTGGGTCACAGGTCCAGCGTGCCTCACAGCAGCAGAAAAGAGACCAACGGGTCACTCAGCTGCAGAAAAGCACCTGTAGGAACCACCGACAATCCACAGAGCAGCCGAAAAGAGAAAGCACTCACCCTGCTGCAGATCAGCAGAAGAGAACCTCGTATCACGAACACTCTGTGCTGGACAGCTGATGCTGACCCAAAGACTTATCGGTCGACTCTGAACACGACAACTGCCTCGAGCCAGAGTACTCAAACGGAGACACAGACTGACGGAGTTCTTATACTTCCTGACAAACGGACTTCATTAAGAGAGGACACAGCGATCGCAGCAGTTCGCGAATGCCTCACAAAAGCGCTTGCAGCAAAAACCGAAAGAACAGAGCGCTGCTCTACCTCTGGTCGACCTCCAAGGCATCCAGCGACAGCGATGACGTCAACGCCATCTTGTTCAAAAGAGTCACAAACGAGCATACGACGCGTAGAGTTAAAACAAGAAAAACACGAAGGCGTTCTAGATTTCACAATTGTTCGCCCTAATACGCCAGTTGAAAGGCGTACGGACCCTAGAAAATCGGAGAGTTTTGTAAACGATCGTTTGAATCCATCTCGGGGAAAAACAAATGAAACTCATGCTACATGTTGCGGAAACGGAGTCACACACAAGGAGCAAGCGCTGATTGAGAAAGTGCAACAGTCAGAAGAACGGTTCAACAAGATCTTGCAAATGGCTACGGGACAGCCGATGTTAGCGGCTAACAGGAAAAGTTTTTCGGTTTTAAAGAGGAGCCCCAGCTACGATGATTTGTGGAAGATGAAGAAGCTTATAGAGAAGCCAAATTCCACAACTGCACCATACGATCATGGCCAGAGTAGGCCTACGCAAGTCAGTCGTCCAAACTCCGTGGCGTACTATTGCAAACACTGCAATCAAAAGCCTAGCACCTCCAGTCGAGTTAATGTACAGCTAGACTGTGTCCCGAATGTGGCAACCGTTGTTAATCTCTGTCTCACGTCGGCTTTAGCCTAGTAATAAGAGGCGGCGATCCAGAGGGGTCGAGGAGGACAAGTCCCTCCACCTATTACAGAGAGGGGGCACGTTATATGTTTGTCCCCCACATTTTATACACTTCCCATCGGGCGTTTTCTCCCACCTGTCAAACGAGATCGCCGCCTCTGTCCTAGTTTGGTCATTTTGTTCTCCTTATCTAATTATGATATCTTAATATGATGTCCTTATGTGCATTAAGCTTCTATTGACAGGGAGAAAGTGAGAAGAAACTAAAGAAGGAAGAAGTAGAGAGGGATGGGAATCTCGTATTATCATGTGCACGTATGTGCAGCGAGAGAGGAATAGACAGATTGAATGGAAGGGTGAACAAATGAGTGTTTGAATAAACGAATTAAGGAAGGAAGGAAGGGTGGATGAACATACAATAGAATGCAACTATGTATTTATTTAGCGCTTTAACAAGACACGGTAGCGAGCTGCCCTACGTTCTCAGTCTTAGACTCGTAAGTTCAAGGAAAAAAGGTAGGTCTTCGGTTTTGACTTGAATAGTGCAACGGATGTAGTTTGGCGGACAGTAGGCTAGTTGGGAGACCATTCCGCTCCATGGGTCCTGCCACTGACAACGTGAAGAAACTGACGGAAGATGGAAGGAATAATAAGAACTGGACAGGCACACAGAGCGTAGTCCACTCGTTTCTTTTATAAAGTTGTATGATGAAAAAGTTGAACACGCCTATACCACGGAATGGATTGTGAATTTTTAACCAGCTATGGGCTCAGCTTTAGCTTAGCCATTAACAGTCATGCGACATAGGATGGACAAAAGACGTTACATAGGCTTTAGCCTGCAGTTATGCTTTTACACCATGAATGTTATGTACGTAAATAGACCTACATTGCATTGCGTAGCCCCCCCCCTACATTTACGTGAAGATTCATTTAGGCCACTAGAGTCAACATACATATCCATACAAGCAAAATTTGGAAGCTTCCAATTACGGAGTTTAAACTTATTGGCTTAGATAAATAAATAAGTAGAGATCTCGAGAGACCGAGACAGACAAACAGACAGACAGACAGAAATGAGAGAGAAAGAGAGAGATAGAAAAAGAGAGAACGGCCTATATTAACACAGCCATAGGCCTAGTGCTAAAAACAATTAGAAATAGTTTAGGCTTACATGATGCTTGATAATCTTGGTAACATGATACTATAAAATTAATAATTAAACAGTTGAGTAGGCCATAACGTGGGCCTTATATCAAAGGCATCACTAGGTTTGGTGTCACCCGGTGCGATCACTACGCATGGAAATCCTCAATTGTAGCTATACCAGACCCTATATAGAGAATGCCCTAATAGGCCATGTTTGTAGTTTGTACTAATGCTTCTCGTGATCTAAACCCAAAGCGCAAAATTCCTTCTCTCTCAAGAATAGAATGGCTCGTGAACGGAACGCTCTGGCGATATGAAAATTTGAGCAAAATGTTCCTATGCTTATTTCTAGGTTATAATATAAATCCTGACTATTTTCGGCACGCACTTTTCTTTATATTCCGATTTTTAAACTTTTCGAGTTACACAATAATTCACACACATTCGATATAATAACAACCACCATTTGGCATTTGCATTCGCATCCTTTGATGGTAGTGTTATTTTAACATGCAAATCAGGCGCGCCATTTATACAAGCAAAGCCGCACTCGGAGCACTTGCCTAATGCCAGTAAGATTAGGCCCTATATCGGTCGGATTAGAGAGGCGATATATATATATATAAATATATATATATATAATCTGTCCCCTGAATAAATCGTCTACGTTGATTAATCGATTTATTAAAATTCGAAGCTCATGAGATTCATTCAGTCAATGCGAACATTGTGATAATTTGTGGTAGGTCTACATCATAAGGCGGCTTTGTCTTGATCTTGGTCTATGCCAGGAGGTGTCTGCCGTTAAATATCAATTTTATCAGATTTTTGATTTGGCCGATTCAGTATTTTCTATGTAGGGACATTTAAAGACTTCATTACAGCGGTTATACAACCGAAATGTAATGTTTTAATGATGTGAAGCAGTAATCTCGATGCTGTGAAGGCAGGTCGTTTATTCGAGAACAGATTCACTGACAGCTAGAAACCGATGTTTCAAGAGCGAATCGTTTACTAGTTAATTAAACTTTAATTAGCTAATCATTTGATAGTTAATTATTGTTGTCGTTATCGTTATCGTTAATTAAAGGGTAACAATCGATCGTTAATTAAAGGGTAACAATCGAATACTTTGATGGTCAGCTAAACGGTAATTGGCGAATGCTTTTATAGTTAATTAAACGGTAATGATAGAATCCTTTGTTAATTAAACAGTAATCAGCTTAATTATCATTTGATAGTTACTTAAACGGTAAAAGCCAATGATGTAATTATTAATTAATCGGTTATTAGCGGAAACTTAGATGGTTAATTAAACGGTAATAATCGAAACCTTTGACAGTTAATTAAATCTTAATTATTGTTCTATATCGATATGTTTCATACAATGTGAAATGATTCTACAATGAGATTCACAATGACCTGTAGAGATCGTGAGCGACACAACTGAACGTCATCGTATCGATCTTTCTTTCTACCTTTAAAAGTGTATGTAGAAGGAGTTTGCATTGTTGAATGCTTTAGCGTGACCACCGCTTGAATCGTCTTTCAACTGAGTCGTACGGTGTTTGGTTGTATTTACACATTCATTTGGGTCAATTCTGTAGTGGCAATGACGACGATGACGATGATGATGATGATAGCATAAAATAATAATAATATTGGAGTATTGAAACGGATGACATTGGTTGAAAGACCGCAACACGTCGCAAGCAAAATATTTGTAACATGATAAACAACTCGATGATTAGGTTCGGTTAATATTAATTCAAACGATTGAACGGCAAAGAGTTACATGTAACTCTTAACTTTAGAGACCGAGTAAAACCGCTATATCATCTTTGGGGATAGTTGGTCACCATGCGTTCTGTGACTTCTGACTGATAGGAAAATAAGAAACGGAAGAGGGAAGCGAAGAAGAAGAGGAGAGGAGAATGGAGGAAGTAGACGGAAGAAGAAGAACTATTCAGAGAAGATGCGAGGATGATGCAAAGACGAGAAGAGAGAGACGAGAAGAAGACGCAGTTAGAACGCGAGGCAGACAAGCCAGAGGAAAGCAGGGGAGGAGGAGGAGGAGGAGGAGGAGGACAAGGACAAAATGAGGAAGACGGAAGAAGTGGTTCTCAAGCAGTCGCAATTTCACCTGAACCACTATACCACTACATGTTTCTGTTATGTCAAATTATATCAAAGACCACCCTCAAACATCCATCAAGACGCGGAAGAACGTTGTTCAAATGGAAATTCGCGAGTCTGAATGAAAGAGTCCACGATTCAGTTACAAAAACGATAGATTGGCCTACTATTACTGCAACAACAACAGCTTCACCTACTACAACTATTACTTATACTGCTAAAAGTCATAGTATTAATCTTACTTATATATTGATACCTCCAGTCGTAGAGGATAATTGGTTTAATATTATTTTTAAGCCAAATTTGTAAACTCGTTTAGAAGTGCGCACAATAATTATAACGTAACAAGCAACAAATACTTCAGTTAAGGTATTCGGCGTCATCATCATTATCATCATTTTAAACATTACAATGACTACGCTAATTAATCCAAAATTCTAAACGATATATGGCAATGTTTACATGGCGTAGGCGCCATTTCTAGGCTATTATTCTGTTGATGACGTTATAACGTTACCATGGTAATTTTTCCAAGTCTTCGCTTATCTGATTTCTTGGCTCGTCCCTGCGTGCTTTGAGTTTGAGAGAGTTCTGCTAAACTTCGGCTATTTGGATGTTTTCGGATTACTTTCGACATTGCCTTTGTGCGTTTGAATTTAATAGTTAGTAGAGTTTATAGTTTATCACTATAGTTGCGTGATTGGTAGTATTGTGCTACTGTTGTTCGGTAGATTAGAGTTTAAGACAGTTGCGTGAATCTTCGTCACGGAACCGTGAGTATAGCTTCCTCGGGATCTAGTCCTCTGTTTTAATGTTTATTGACTGAGTGACACTGGTCACTTTGTGTTTGAGTGTTGATCCAATCAGGATCAACCCTCTGTTGACAGTCTTGCGACTGATTAGTCACTTTCTAATGGACGGCACCTACAGCAGGAGCTGATATAGATTGGTATTGTGAGACGTTGATGGACAGCACCTATCCTTGAAGCTAATAGTTGTATCAACGATGTTTCGTTGAGGGATTCTTCGACGAGCAAGGCGCACAGCGCCAGAGGCAGGAGAGGACGTCAAGCGACAGCCGCCAACCGTCCCAAGACCCGAGCCTGAGCCCCTCACATCGAGCCGGGCCAGTTGGTGCCGCCGACTCTTCCATTGCAAGGCGTGCAAGGTCGTGCAGTCACCTGCACCCCCACCTGACCAACCGACCTCGGTTGTGTCAACCCCCATTCCATCGCCTCTCCCTCTCGCTCCCATCCTCAAATGTCCCGTGCGTGCAACTCCGAGCTGCACCGATCTCCCAACCATGATCGCCGACCAGGAACGAGCCCAGATCGAGGCCCTTCTGTTGTCTGATGGCGAGGATGAGGTCCCTGAGGATGAGGTCCTTGAACCACGAGAGCCGATCCCCGATGACATGCAGGCATCTCTGGAACGAGCAATGAAGGACATGGAAGAGGCTGCCTCTCTGGCCAGTGTAGAAGAGGAAGAGACTGCAGACGATGTTTTGATGAGGGAGGGAGAGAGTAAGACAGACCACAGAAAGACCCGTATGAAAAGATGGACGACAGTTCACGACGTTTCGGTCGCTTCAGTCCCGTTGTTGTTGCTGTTGTTGTTTCTCTTTTGGGAAAACGTCGGCGCTAGAAAGACAGAACCCGGTGATCTCTACCATCAGCGATGCCTATAATTTCTGTATATCATAATTTTATGACGATGCCACTATCTTAAGTCTGCTGTAACTTTATGGCGTAGTCCGCCTCCCGAAGTTGCCCAGTGAACACATCAATCAGAGCGGCAATGTCTTCTACCCGAAGTAACCCGTTTAGCCCATCAATCCGCAACTCACGCGGTGTCAGTTACAGAAGTGGAAAATTCAGGAACTGAGATTGCAAGTGAGACGAATGACAGATAAGAAATTGGACAGATTTATAAAACTATAACCTCTAGGGAAACAGGCGGCGTCAACCAGAGCCAGATTGATGGAACCATCTGCGGTTGTATCACAAAGCGAGAAACAAGACATCAACCAGATAGATTGACCTATTGGGACACAAAAGTCACGAAGTCAACCTGGTGGATAAAACACTTTCACACATGTGCGCGAAGAGGCTGGACCAATATAAAAGAAGAAATTTCAGCGCAAAACACATTCCAGACAAATCCAAGAAAAACAGACGAGAGAAATTTGCTACAAAATAAGTTCCTTGAAGACAACTCATCCAAAACTCAATTAAATTTGAACCCAGACTTGACCTTATCGGCAGAAAAATGCAAATCAGCTCATGTCAGAAAACGATGAAAGGAAAATTTACCATTATCACTCTAAAAGGTTGTATTGGTAATAGTTTCTGCTTACCCTCAACAGCTTTATCAATGAACCTTAATCATCTCAGAGATGAAATTCAAGAGAACCGTTATGCAAATGCGCAGATGAGGACGTCTTTGACCCGTTGCCTTAGACCAAACACCTGATGATGTCAAATTCTGCTAGCAGAAAGAAATAAGCGAAACTGTCGAAATTGTCGAACTGTCATCGCGACACAACACAAGAAATGAAACCTATTTATTGTACAGAAAGAAAGCAAGAAGAGAGGGATCATGGTCTCCCATAAACTCATAAACCAAATCCTGTTAATCTGCGAACGGAAAGACTGAAGCAGAAATTTCTAATGAGAAGTTACCACATACTGAACGAATCGTGATCTGCGGTCCTATTCAGCTGCTAAAGGAATGAGCATGCGATGAAGATTAACCCTATAGGAATTACCATGAGAATGATTCAGAACTGGCAGCAGCTGAGATTCCAAACATACATACGCTGAAGAGTAATTTAAGCATAAAAGTCTCCGGAGAAAACGACTGAACTACGTACGATCAACTAAAGTATATCTCTCTCGACCAAAGCAGAGTTATTCGCCGGAACGAACAACAGAGGCAGAAGCGTCAATCCCCTCTGAGTGATGGAGGCAAATCCCCCGGTCCCAAGTGCAAGAAATGTAAGATATGTCTTCCCTGAGACTCAAAAGATCTCACCCCTACCTGAAATTGGAGACATTCGCCTCCGTACCTCTGTCTGGACGCCCATGAACAGAGGTCGTCTGTGAAGCGAAGTGTTGTCACCTGCCACTACGAACTGACATGAAGCGACAAACGAGTGGTGAGCTACCATTTAGTACTCATCACACCCTACGTTACTATGACCTACTTTACATTACATTGACCTACTTCGCATTACTTTACTGACCTTGCCTTAACAATACCTTACCTTACATGTGACTCAATTTGCTTCAGACTTAATCAAAATTACTTAATATTATTGTTTAAATTGCCTCGTTTGCCCACAAATTACCCGTTGCTACTATTATGCCATATCTAACCCTAGTTTGCCTTATTTAAACTTGGATCATCTTACAGAGTTCAGTGTCTCGGTCACATCCATTATGTCACCGGGTGATCTGGTTGTTCGTCACAGGGTGATCTGGTTGGTTCTCAGAGGGTGACATGGTTGTTTCTTACAAGGTGATCTGATTGTTTCCCGCGACTAGATCTTCTACAGTGCAGCGTAGGCCTATCTGTGATCGGTGCTAAATCTGGAGTAGATTATTTACATGGATAACATCTTAGCTTTATCATAAGCGCTTGATATCCATTTCATTCGATCGTCATTTTCCGTGTTTAGGTCGTCTTCGACGAAGGGTCTCACTTGCAGAGGCGCTATATAAATCTGCGATTGCTAACATTACCATGCTTGAGGATGTTACACCAGACAGACTAAACGGTACAATCCGCTGAGTCATCGACTTCGTCGCTGAAAATCTGTCATCGAACGACGCAAGAGATATGGTAAGAAACGTTTTAATAAATTCCTAATCTCAGGTTACTATGACTTACCTTACAACGCTTTACCCTACATAACCTCATCTTGCTGTACCTTATAACTACCTTACATTACCATACATTAGCCTACCACGGCTTGCATGTACCTAATCTAATTTTACCTTAAATTGTCTCATTTGACCTTAACTGACCTTGTCCTATATATATTATATATAAAACACTGTCTGAGCCGTGCTTGTTTGGACTTACAGGTTGCGTTTCTTGTTTCACGCTACTTTGATTCAATCAATGAGACTCAATTATAAAACGTTATCAACGTGAGAGAAGTCCAACCGACCACTGTGTGATTTGTCGTCTGCTCAGATAAATGTATTGCACTGTAAAGAATGTAATCTCTGTAGCGTATTGTAGGTGGCAAGATATTTAGAAGGCCTTATATAATTTTCAGTTACAAATTGTAACTGAAAGTTTTATAAGGCCTTCTAATATTTTGCCAAGGTCATCGGGCGCTACTTCGAGAACAGTTGTTTTGCAAGTCGTTAGGTACTTAAATTATCAGTACCTTTGATATGGGTAGCGATAATATGGATAGCGTTAGTATGGGTAGCGCTAGTATAGTGATTACGAATACTGCTAGTACGGATGATGTTTGCATGTATGGGTAATGCTGGCATGGATTTAGTTAGGATGAGTGATGCTACTATGGGTAACATTAGTATGAGTGGTTAGCATGGGTTATTTAAGCATGGGTGACATTCGTAATTTCGTTTGGGTTATTTGAGTGTGGGTAGCGTTAATTTACGTAAGAAAAGTTAGGATCTTTGTGGGAGGACCGTTAACGTAATGTAACTGAAGTTAAAAACTTACGAATTTAAATAGCATAGGTCAAGGTAAATAGCATAGGTCAAAGTAAATAGCATAGGTCAAGGTAAATAGCATAGGTCAATGTAAATAGCATAGGTCAAGGTAAATAGCATAGGTCAAGGTAAATAGCATAGGTCAAGGTAAATAGCATAGGTCAAGGTAATACTGGGTAGAGCATTGTAGGTTGTGATAAGAGTATTGATGTAAGATGATTCAAAGTGAAGTAAGATAAATTGGGAGAGTTGAGATACATGTAGAGATATAGTAAGACGGTGACCTAACGTGTGGTGATGATAAACATTAACAAGTATATGTTTACTTATTTTCTAGATGAATTTATTTATTTATTCTGAAATTTGATATCGCCTTTCTTCCAACAATTTTTGCTCATAAGTGCACTCGCCTCGACGGCGCAATTGCAGTTTTGCTGCAGAGCAATTATGCGCGAAGGACTTGCTCAAGGTCCCTACACAGAGACGCCTCGGACGAGGGTCGAATCCACTCACTCAGCGCACACTGAGCATTACGGGTCGACCGCTCTAACCAATTGGCCACTGTGCCACGCGATGATTTAGAAGACTGGCCAGCCGGCCAGATTGTCAGTGATCAAAAAATATTTGGATATAGTGATAGTTAAGTATGTAGGCCTAAGTATATTCTTTGATACTTCTCTCTCAAACGCACAATGTCTACATGCTACAGATTTTTATTCCTTTTATATATTGGTCATTTCAGGCAAATTGTATCCATAACTCCACTTTCACTGAGAAATGAAGCTCAACCGAGCTGCGATGTAAATACGCAAAATGAGGAAGACTTAACCTTGAAACATTTGCCACAGACTTTAACAAAACCCAGGAACTATACTGCACGAGCAAAAAGAAGCAGCCACACCGAAGAATGATTGTTTCTCATAAAAGTTACCAGAATGGCAACTCAACGCAGAAACTCTATGGAACTGTCATCTGTGAAACTATCTGCTACAGCGAGCGAGCGAGGAGGGCGCCAGACAACAGGTGAGAGCCGTTCAATGACCATCACACCTTAACTTTCCTTGCCTTACCATGAAGTCCTCTACTGATCATACCTTACAATATCTTACATTACTACAACTTCGATTCCGATTTGAACAAAAGGTTGCGCAATTTCTTAAGCTAAAGCCCTGGGTCAACTATGATAATAAATTGTCACCGTCCATATTTTCTTAGCCTCGGCACATGAGGTCAGTTGACCAGTCCTCTCACTCGCCGTTCCAGCTTCCCACCGAAAGCGCATATCAGTTTGTTCATAATGATCTAAGGCTACTGTATGGAATGAAGACGGAGAGGAAATCTAGAGCCATATTAATTTCTGCTATGGTGAGGATTTGAAACCCGAACCTCTCGGTTGCCAGTCAATTACTATATCCCAATAAGACGTTCTATTATTACTCTGAATTGTCTCGTTTTATGCTACCTCGCCTTATTCTATCAAGCCCTCTCGTCTTGCCTTGTCTTACTTGATATTAGGAATCTATTTTATGTATGGCTGAACATCGGCCTGCTCTGGTCGCCAATCTGTTTCCTCGACCTCCAGAGATGACTTCGTGGTTCCATATTCTCACACTGTCGCCAGACAGAAGAGATCTTTCACAATGGTGGTCAAAGAGTTTTGAATAGCCTCCCATCTAACCTGCGCTTGTTCTCTTGCGATATGTCTAGGTCTTTCTACTAACTTCTCAAGACTTTCCTCTTTGACCACTGACCAGGCCTGTGTCGGGAGCGCCTCTGAATATTAATCTTGACTAAACGTTACATAAATTGCATTGGTTGAATAATTGATCGATTGATAGATAGATAGATAGATTGATAGATAAATAGACAGAGAGATAGATAGATAGATAGATAGATAGATAGATAGATAGATTGATAGATATGTTGACTGGCTGACTGATTAATTGATTGATTGATTGATTGATTGATTGATTGATTATGGAGTTGCATGTTTTGATCTCATCGATTCCAGGTCGCTGATTTCATCGCTCTGCTGCACGCGGTAATCTGGCTGTTCTCTGTACCAGAACCTTCACATTGACTTCATGTGCTTTTCATTTATTCAATGCTATCGAACCTCGCTAGAAGAGGCGCTATATCAATTTGTGATAACAGTTACAATTATGCTTGTCTCACATTACTGTAGGTCGATGCTCCTTCTGACGTGTAGCTGATTGAGCAGGAGATGATCGCTCGAACAAAATGTCCGCTGAGACGCTGAGTCGCTTCTTCGTATGCGTAAACTCAACTGTTCCACAGCGCTTACGCAGCGAAGTCGAGGGGACGAACTTATTCACTCACATCACATACGCTTCACGAAGAAAAATGTTTTCTTGGAAATCTGTCATCGGGCAACGCAGAACATGTGAGAAAGTATACTACTTTTCTTAGGGGCGCTCCCTTCCACATTTCAAAACTATAGAAAGTAAAATGCATTCGCTAAAATACTCGTGGGGCCGAGTATGTTATTCCCTATGCTCGCAATACGAATCGATTCAATAGCTTCCAAATTTTTGGTCATCGATTATGGAACTCATTATGGGATTAGAAACTCCAGCGTTAGAGCTGAGGACAGTCTCTGCCGGATTGGTAGCAGGCAGAACAGCTGCAGCGGTCGCAGAGGGTCTCGATTCTCGAATAACTGATCACCATGCAAACCCGATCTCAGTGATTCCAGTAGGCAAAATAATAGCCGAAAGACATCTGAAGGTGCAAAATAAAGATGACACGATTAAAATAGTATGGTTCAGCCTATTTCGCCTTGAGCTCAATTGGGTGGGCTTAATGTGGTTGTCTCGAGCAAATACTTGACTGTAAAGTACATTTTGTAGGATGAAAACCGGAACTTAGACCTACAATTCTCATGGATCAGAAATATATACTTCGGAGCAAAATACAAGCTGAAAACCCGATTTTCTAAGAAGTCTTGCTCCTGGAGCGACTAGAGTTTAGCACTGAGGCAATTCCAACCAGTGACCCTCCCCCACATTCACGATAATTCGAAGAAGCGGTTTTATCCGAAGTTGCTGAATGGACGGGATTGCATCCTCTGTTCGGGCAAACAATAAGAGGCTACAACATCCTGGACAGACTATTTGTATCGAACCTAATGACACACAGTCATCAAAAACTTACTTCCACGTTAAAATAGGACCACAAGGCCTTCACAGCTACATGCATGTACCTCGAACATATTTTGGGTCAGTCAAAACAAAAAGTAAGTCACTCTCAACACACACAGACACACACATGGAGGTGACCACCAAAGGACGCACCATTGAGAAAAACTACGACCAATGGGGAGGTACTGGAAACGAAGGACCTTACCAGTCATGAAACTTATACTATCGGGATGTGCTAGTCCATCTTGAAAAAGTCTACCCAAAGAGGCAAATCACTTTGACCGTTGCTGACCTCTTGTTCATCGCCCCATATACCAAAGACCGTAGGCCCTACACCGAGAAAATCACGTTGATGGGATCTGGACGAATGGGAAAGATCTCTGCACGGGCAGCGAGAATTCGAAATCGAAAAGGCAGCGCAAACAGATAGAAACCTACGAAGTGTCGACCCGAAGATTAGAACCAACGAGATGTGTCGAAGGGTTAACAGAATTCTGAAGTTGCTGAAAGGACGGGATTGTATCCTTTGTTCGACCAACCAACCAGGGGTTATACAACATCCTGCACTGACTATTTGAATACAAGCCACGCAAAAAAGTTTGGGATATTGATATCCACCATAAAATTAGACCATAATAATATTATAGCTACCTTGAAGAAGGTTTCTGTCAGTCAACACAAAAACAAGTTCACAATCACATAAGGTCACCACACCAAATTCGGCACCATTGAGAATAACTACTTCCATGGGGAGGTACGGGAGACGGAATACCTTCAACACTCATGGAACCCAGTCTATCGAGATAGGCTAAGTGATTTTGAAAATGTCAGTCCCATGAACGCTGCCGACCTTTTGTTCATCCTCCCAGAATCCAGTAACCATACTCTAAGAATACCAGAACGATTACGTAAAACCGACACTCGACCGCGGAACAATTACCCGACACCTACACTTGTGGAATGATACCCGGATTCCAAATTCTCGATGTTTTGCGAGAGGAATATCAATCTGTTCGGAAGGTGTGCGCCACTCGTGCAGAACGATCCCGCTATTCTGCACTCAACGTCTTGAAAGAGGACTGCCACCGATTCGCATGAAGTAACGTACATCTATTGTATTGTTCAATTCAATTCATTATCGTTTATTGTTGCCTTAGCAAGCAGCATTCAATGCACTAACAATAAATATTATAAACTAAAGGCTACAGGAGGAGGCAGCCCCGAAAGGGATGGAAATCCAGCTGGAATAGGGGACACCCGAGTAGCAGAATAAACAAAAGAACAGATTAGATAACTACGTATTAATATTATGCCTTCTTCTGAACTAGGGTACTGAAAATATCGGGCAATTAAAGAGCCAGAAACCCATAAGAGTTAACAATCGACTCCCAGAAACCAAGCAGATTCTTAGTTAACTAGCTCAACCAAAGCGGGTGTGAGCACGAGCGACGAGTGAGGGTGGACCAAGGACCAACGTGAAACCAACTGTATGCCCCCGTTTCTTGATTGATCTTTGTAGAGAACATCGAACCATTTCAGTAATTAGAAATGTACATAACCTAGTTTTAGGTACGTGGGGGTTTACTGAAACAACGAATTGTAAGCTGAATAGCGTTCTGCGGACCTGAAGGTTTGAGACTAAATTTAAATAGGTTTGTCTCGGCTCTAACGGGGCGGTAAGCGCGTGAATTCCTGGTGCAGTAGGTATGGATGTCTGAGCCCATGGAGAAAAAGTTTGAGAATACCGATGGGAGCAGAGGTTCTATTTAAGTATTCTAAGTACCCGACCAATTGTGATATTATCCACCTATCAAACAATCTCCATATATGCGACTGACGTGAAGTTCGAGACCAGAGATGAGGATAGAGAGATAAAAGTTCTTGTCATAGATCTATCCGTATACGAAAATGTAATAGAATTCCACTAAAAGATAGAAACCTTATCTAAAGAACCAAGCGCAACTTGATTATTATCGAAGTATTTAGGTATACTCCTTTTCTATTCTATTCTGGTCCATTCTGATCTATTCTTATCGAGTGACTTCTAGTGCCATTATATCATAATGGCCAAGAGGTCAGTTGATGGTCGATTACGTATGTACATGCATGCTTGCCTGCTTGAATGTGTGTCTGGCTATGTTATAACTCGATTGATGTTAGCATAATGTGCAATAGCAAATTCTCATATCTGTAAATGAGGCATATAGGCTTAACTGATCAGCTGAGAGTGTGACGCCTCTTCGTGGCTCCTAACTGGCTCATTCTGTTAATAATATTGCCAAATTGCGCAGTTTATGATTTAAAAGTTGATAGAGAGCCCCATCTTATCAGTTTCTATACTACATTGATGATTATCTGATCGGTGATGTGATGAGCAGTGTGACTAGTGTGGGTGATTGGTGGGTGCCTTTGTGCAGAATCAAGGTCATGTGTTGTTCTTGGTGGTAACGGTGAGAAATAAAGCAAGAAATAAGGCAATTAGCAAATGTGAGAAGCAGTCTTGAAATCTGCTCAATTAAACTGGGACATTCAAAGTTGACATCTTAACGACTAATATAGAGCGTAGTAAAAGCGAGCGGGGAACCAGCGCAGCTCAATCTCGTTCAAGTGATTTGCGAAATGGGTTAACTCGAGAGCTGGTCAAGCATATTGCAAGACTAATATTTGAGACATACAATCGTGTAAGATGACCCTTTGGGCCCGAAGTGATGGACGGAAGCGCGGCATCTGCCTACATGTAGCTTCACGCACAGATGAACGCGGCAGAGGTCGTTGATCGGCTTGCTTTAAGGCTGGGTCATGAGGAACCCGGATGTTTGTGGATAATAGGCCTAATCGTCTTTTGGTTTGCTGTGTTTCTTCAGGTACCGAGATGGTATCAAATGAGAGGAGATGAAGTGAAATGAGGGGAGATGGGTTAGAATGAGGAGAGATGGAATGGGATGGTGGGAGATGGGATGTGATGAAGGGAGAGTAGTGGAATGAAGGGAGATGGGGTGGAATGATGGGAGATGGGTTAGAATGAGAAGAGATGGAATGGGATGGTGGGAGATGGGATGTGATGAAAGTAGAGTAGTGGAATGAAGGGAGATGAGATGGGATGAATGGAGATGGGGCGGAATGAGGGGAGATGGGGTGGATTGAGGGGAGATAGGGTGGAATGAGGGGAGATGGGTTGGAATGAGGGGAGATGGGGTGGAATGAGGGGAGATGGGTTGGAATGAGGGGAGATGGGTTGGAATGAGGGGAGATAGGGTGGAATTAGGGGAGATGGGTTGGAATGAGGGGAGATGGGGTGGAATGAGGGGAGATAGGGTGGAATGAGGGAAGATGGGTTGGAATGAGTGGAGATGGGGCTCTGTATTTATTATTATTGTCTTTTGTAGTGTATGTTTTGTGTTGCTGCTGGGCCTCTGGAGCGGTGTAAAACCCCGTAAGCCCACTGTTAATGCAGTGGGGCCTCTGGAGTGGTGTAAAAACCCGTAAACCCATATTATTATCACTTTGAATTTGTCAGTTGTTCTGTGTTGAGTCGAGGGGAGGTGGGATGAAGTGGTGGAGGTGTGACGGTGGAAGAGGCGGAGTGAGATGGAGAGAGGGTGAAAGATTCGGAGGGGATGGGGAAGAGGCATACGGGGATGGGGAGAGGGCAGAGTGACGGCAGAAGAGGTGGAGGGGATGGGGAGAAAGCGGTGTGGTGGTGGAAGAAGTGGAGTTGGACTCGAGAAGTTGAATCCAACAGAAATTCTACATTGAATCAATGGAGATCACTGTAAGGTGAGATTCTTCATTGTGTTGCATTGTATTTTCGTTTATGTTATGATCAATGGGGTAGACGTGACGCTTCTTCTTATACCCATGTTTAGGTAAAGTTGTTAAAATTTAGATGTAGAACACACTGAAAATATCGGATAATAGTTAAGTATGCAGAAGCTTTGAGATCAAATGCTAATTGTTATGATTCTAGTCAAGCCCTAATGTCTGCACTTATAGTAGTCGCTCTACCCTATCGACGGAACTTGGCCCTATCGATCTATCAATTGATCTATTTGTGTGTCTGGCTGTCTATCAATCGATCAATCAATCAATCATCTGTCTATCAATCTATCTATCTAACTAACTATCCATCTACCTTGCTCTCCTTTTCAATCTTTAGAATTGCCTCTGACTAAAGTGTAGATGTACACATAGCACATTTGTTTATATTATTCAATGTTTCATTATCTGTCTACCTGTCTGGCCCTGTCTGTGTCTCTACTCTCTACATTATGTAACATACATATAAGGCTAGGACACATGTAACCGTGGTCACTGTGGTCCATATATATATATATATATATATATATATATATGTATATACTATATATATGTACTATATATATAATATACATATTGAGGTCATATACGAGACGATCTTTCTGTTCGGTGGAGGAGTGAGTGGAGAGGGAGAGACAGGGAGAAACAGAGCATTTCTCCAGATGGGACGTGTTTTTGCAACACTAGAGTGCAGATGTTCTGCGCGTATTAGTCTATAGTTTGCAACAAAGAGAATGTGTCATTCGACTAATTTATACCATTTCCTTTAGTGTTCTTCAGTGAAACGAAGACAACGAAGATCGGACAGATGCCTTCTTCGATGCTTCCGAGTCCATCAATCCACGTCTATCCAGGAAGAACTCTTTGTTAAGAACGCTATAATCCGGATTTACTCATAGAATGGAGAACAATTAGAACACTAAAACAATAGACTACCAATGAACAGTTTCTATGTGTGTGTGTGTCTGTCGGATGATACGCGGAAGAAATAGGCCCTACTACTGGCTCTGGATACCCAGGATACGGGGAAGGAGTCAGCGCACGAGCTGTGACCAGGATTCTACAATAGATTCATGCTTACATAGATCAACACATGCACATCTAGGCCTGCAGACATTATACACATACATAGGCCTACACGAGTAAGCACAGTACATTCACCTCCACCTACTCATGTTGAAAAAAAATTGCTTTCTCTCCGGAGTGACAGTGGAAATCCTATTCATATTGAGAGCGAAGTGTACGTCACCCTTCATGCTGACGACTATCATGCCTCTGGTCAACTGGTCTGCCTTATTGGACGATCCCCCACAATGCATGCAGTCGTAGTTTTGCGACTGGGTCTTCTATAGTATACGTAGAATTATATCATTTAGGGTCTGCAGTGGTTAGCTTGTGATTATGGGTGAGCTCTTATGGAAATGGACATAAATCCTCCTCCTCCTGGAATTATTTCCCCTTGGGTGTGCTCAGCGGTGTACATGGGATATTAAGTGCGATTTCACTGAAATGGACAGTGAACGCTTCTGAGAATTGGAAAAGGCATTACATAAACTGACTGACTGACTAACTGACTGACTGACTGGCTGGCTGGCTGGCTGGCTGGCTGGCTGACTGGCTGACTGGCTGACTGACTGACTGACTGACTGACTGACTGACTGACTGACTGACTGACTGACTGACTGACTGACTGACTGACTGACTGACTGACTGACTGACTGACTGACTGACTGACTGATTGACTGACATTATGTCTAACTTAACTGAATGACGGAATGAATGACTAAGCGAGCGAGTGCAGGAATGGATAAATAGATGAATACTGAGAATGAAAATGCTCGTTCTTATTAATGTGAACATATTCTACTCATATGGAAAACGCTTATAAATGAACTCTAAGACGCACCAGAGAACGAAAGCGATAGGCGTACACCTCACGAAAATGAAAACTTAATTAGGCCTATCCATGTATAGCTTACCGGTGTTGGTCCTTGCCGCCAATAAAAACGAGATTGCTACACGATCTACGGCATAAAGGAAAGACCGAACAACGACAGAACGATATGGACGTCATTCATGTTGTCGATCGTCGCCAATTGTAATTGTAATCTCCAAACTTCTCAAGCGCCGTTTGAAAGCCAAGCGCAGGGTACCAGCTTATTCACGAGCGCCAAAGGTCCATAGGCGATATCCATCAAAATGTGTGAAGCAACGGATGAGGAGAATGCCAAGATGACCAGTAACAGACTTCCCATCCCGGTGAAAAGAAGGAATTGCTTGCAGACGACATAATCGCTTAATTAATGGTGGGTCATTGGCAACGTTTTGTGGAAATTGGCGGGCCAGAATGCCGAACGGAATAGGGATAGGCATCTGGGAGAACACGTCTAATAAAAAATCTGCAAAACTAAGTCTTAAATGGTGCATTATTATCCATTATGTAGCATACAAAGAGTTAAATTAGGCTTTGAAATTTTAATCTCGATCTTCACGAACAGTCCCAAACACACATAAATCTCATCACTCTGCAAAAGTGACATTTGAATTTTTAGTCTCGAATTTTGTAGTCAATGTCACAGAGCCATACAATTTTGTATGGCTCTGTGGGCCATAAAACATAATTGAATGGCCAGAAATGGATCGCGTACACCTGCCCTTTTATACAGTTCTAGCTTAACGTAACGTATCGTAAGGTACACTTCAACAATAGTAATATTATAATAATGATTTAACGCTAGGTTAGATTTCATTGTTTTCCATTATCACTAATAGGCCTACGCACGTAGGCCTACTCTGCATTTACAGATGTTAACTTATCCCTGTCTTTTAGACATGCCCTGCAGTCGGGACTGTGGTATGAACATCCAAAGAGGATGCGGGCATCTCCCTAAATAAAACTTTTAGGCCTATAGGCCTTTGTAACGCCATGGAGGCTCGTGCCCGTAGGCCTATTCACTGCGTTTCAAGCCGAGCAAACTAGCCAATTTTAGGCGGCGGTTATAGGCTAACATTTGCTATACGTGTCTCATATCCAATAAAAATCTGTCCTCGATGTCCTCTAAGTTCTATGTTTCCTCGTTTTCTGTGTTTATAGCTTAAGTTGATACTTCGATCGTCGCCATACTACGATGTCACGACTTGTGAGGAATTCGCTCAGTATAATGTAATATATGTCATTGTTAATCAGCGCTTCTATTGCACCAGTGCCTAATGCCTAGTGCATCAATCTATGGCGCAAATGTAAGCGAAGAGTATGTATAGAGTTCACTGTGTATACTTTGATTTTGCAGTCAACGTGAGAGCACATCATCATCAAGCAGAAATTCACTTAAGAGCAACTGTCGTGATGAGACAAATTACAAACGAATAGCTGCGCAAGTAACCTAAGCAAGCAACTGTCGCGAAACCATAACGTAGGCGTAGGCCTACATCTGCTGCGTTTATCCAATTCTCCGTTTTATGGTTAAATTCTATGCCACACTAGCTGTCCTTAAGCAGCCACTATGCAAACTGTGCTGAATGTTTTTAGACAGCAAGAATTTAGTGTTTAATATCAAAATGTTGGTTCAAATTTTCTTTAGAAGCGTTTTTAAACTTATTATTTCATTCAGGGCAACTGGTCCAGTCAAGGACACCATGTGGCCCATTTAAGGAAGCGAGTTGCTTTGACTGGACATTCTAGGGCTCAATTTGTCTTAGTTATTTTTCATAAGGCCTAAATGGATAAATACGATCTCACCGATAGCCTACTTATTGGCCACATGTAGACCTATAGGCCTACCTGAATAATCGTCCTACCATATGGTATAGGCCCTAATTTCCTTTTAGACCTTCGGTAGGATTTGCTCAGAAATTCTCAGCTTTCTTAGGTGGTCGATTCATGGCTACTCTCCCCTAGGCTTAGTGGAAGGTCCGATATAGGCACGATTTGGCAGTGACAACGTTTGCTTCAATCATCACGTCAAATTTAATGTCAAAACACAAATAGAATGGTCAAAGAATAAGTCTGCGTAGCAGCAACCATTGATTGACTCATGCTGCCAACAAAATCGTTGAATAAATCAAATTTCAGGATGCATCCTTTCGAAAGTCTATAGGTTCCGGAAATTCTAAAAGACAAGAAACAGAGGGAACTTCATGGAAGAGTTCCTGAATAAAATTACTTCCTTCGTTAGTTCTTATGATCTTGCCTGCTGCTTCTCACGATTGGTTTAATCATCCGATGCAGAGGTAAATATATTTTGCTGCCCACGCGTAGTTACAATAAGATTGCTGCTTTTTAATTATGGTATACGAGTTGTGTTAGTCAAAATTGATATTGTGGCGCCTAATTTTAGTTAGGGCACGTCACTCTCAAGTGCAGTATCTGTTTCGTATGTGCAATCAGTGTTCGCGCTTTTGTTGCTGAGCGGGGAGTGGGACGCCGAATATAATTCAGTTTCCTTCAGTTTTTTCATTTTCTGCTCAAACTTTAGTTAAAATAAAATAAAGTGTATCGTTGAAAGTAAATCTCGAGAAAAGTATATGAAATCTAAGTTATTTTAAGCGTAATTGTCGTTAAATAGGCAGTATCTTGCGGCCATTTCTACTTCAAAATCGCGCCAAAAAAATAGCCCAGTGAAAGCACGTCGAAGTACTTGAAGTGAGTTATTTATGTTTCAAACTCCATCGAAGCAGTTGTGTTTTATTGCGATGATGTTAAGTGTCAAATCCTTCTCTAAGTGAAATTTTATTGTCTGATGACGTTAATTGAACTGGGTGAACGTGCAGTTTGGACGAGCAGCGTGATCTTGGTAATCAGGCTGAGGCAGAGCGTGACTGCGAAGTTATTCTAGTCGCGTTATCCTATTACGTAATCCCATCCGCTATGATCACATTATAGCTCAAGATTAACTTTGAGGTTTGGCGATCCATTCGCTTGTATTATTGTATATGAGAGAGTTTCATAATTTTATTATCCACGTGTATTGAGTATTGACAAGTACAGTGCCTTTGTATCAGGCACTTGTAATAGAATCATTAATCTTATTAAAGGCATTTAATATTACTGCTGTTGTGCATGTTCGAAGCTCTTGATCCCTTCATGGTTGCTTGTTATATTTATTGGTAAATATCATGTGGTCACTTCTGAGCTTTGGATTATTGAAACAATACTGACAACAATTATTAAGGTAATGAAGAGGATGACCAAAAGTGAATATTTAGAATACCTGAACTGATTGAAATACCAAAGATTTACTAGGTTTTCAAAACTAGTAGAAATATGAAATGCCAGGGCAAACAACCTTGTGACTGATTTTCAGCATAAAGATTATAGCAAGAGTCCATACAAAACACATCTTGCCAGCATGCCCTCATGGAACCTATAATAGACCCATTATTCCAATTGTGAATTTAATTTAAACACAGATCTATTAATAAATGGTAAGGTCATACCATGTATAATGAACATTGTTCATGCAGGATATGATAAAGTGTAGAGCACATTTCTCCAGTCCAAGAATTGGGGTTTTGAGTACCCCTTGTACTTCAAAAACTATGCTTATAAATCTTTGGGTTTTAATTTTTTGTTAACATCATTTATGATACTGCAACTACTCTTGTAGCCTTGTTTTGGATTTAAATCTATTGCAATTACATGACACATCTTGAGGTCATGAAAAGATGCTTACAAATGTTTAATATAGGGCCTACACTTAGCGACATACAAACCTTAACATTTGGTGTCACAGGTCTAGCTGAAAATGTTTGGGCTATTATCATTAACCATTCCAGGGTATGAAATACACAAAAGAATCATTGCAGGTGTGATTCACAACCTAGTTCGCAAATATTGCTGTTAATTCATGTTTCATGTTGGGTTGTGTGCTTGCTGTTAATTACTTTGCTTACAGTCTGTTTATTGTAGAGTGGAAATCAGGTTGTTCCTTGGATTTGCATCGATGTCGATAATACCTGCTACTCCAAACACTGCATCACAAATGGCTCATTTTCCGAAATATGGGACGGTTGGCACTCTGATACCAAACAGGATTTTTGTTGGAGGGATTGCTAGTGATGTAAGTAATTTTTCTCTTTAGCAATTTGTGAAGATAAAAGCTGACAGCATTTCAGCTTATTTGAATTGTTGTGTTGCTTTGGAGTTTAGTAAATACTTATTTATATGCCTGCATAAAACCTCAGAAGCATCAACCTGAGGTCACAGTTGATCAGTCTGGTTGAAGTGCAGTAATTGCCTTTGCAGTCCAGTGGCAAGTCTGCATTTCTACCTCTGAGATTGAATTGGTGCTTAGTGGCTTCTGTGCCATTCTAAGTCTTTGCAATACTAGGTGACGTTGTCATTTTTTTTCTCTTAAATTCTGTGCCGGTATTTTAAGATGCACATTGGTTATTGTGTTTGTGCATCTGTCATGCATCAAAATGAGAACTGTGATGACATTTTTTTAATATTCATAATGAAATTGCCTTGTAGTGTCTGTTGCCACTTGCCAGCAGACTTTAGGTTCTGGTATAATCTGACATTGTAGACAACTGAAAATGAATTGAAGCATTTCTTCTCTGCATTCGGTGCTGTAAAAGACTGCAAGATTATTCTAGACCGTGGTGGACTCAGCAAAAGGTGACTTGGTTGCAGTTAATGCCATATAACTGTTTTGTATAGCTGAAGTCTGTCTCTCAGATGACCATTTCATTTGATTAGGGTTGGTGCTATTATCAGTGATAAGGATTGGTTTAGGAAACCATGATAAGAAACCTTGTATGTGTGTATGTGTATCTCTTTGACGGCCGAATAATATCTGAAAATTCCGAATCTATGTTACAAGACCCATAGCACCTATGGCATCCACATAAGAATCGTTGCAGGTGTGATTATTTTTACTACTTCTTTGTGTACATACATGTACTCATGACTATTTCAATTATTTTTTACTTTGTGCTAGCATGCAAAACGGGTTTAACACATGAGTGTACTAGAAGTAACCAAATCAATGGGAACATAACATGACTGCTTAGAAGGCAAAGTGGTGTGATCAGGACTAGTCCCTGTTTGCTGGACTTTAAGATTGTGTAGTTTTAGTAAGTGTATTTTTATTTTCTTATTGTATAATGCTAGTGTACTTTGTGCCTCTTTGTATGGTGCAGTAGTGAGTAATTGGGTGGATTTTGTGTTTGAGTAGTTATGGATTTGTAACATTCGAATCTCAAGAAGATGCGGACAAAATCATCAAGAGAACGGTTAGCCATGCTCTAATATGCAAATTTTATTTTATATATGTAAAGTTTGACTTTTGCTAGTAGCTTGATGTGAGGAACAGAGTAGGAATGCTCCTTAAAAACAGTCCAAGACATATTGTGTATATATATATATATATATATATATTGTGTATATATATATATATTTTGTATATATATAAATTGTATATATATATATATATATGCATTTAGTTAGCCTATATCTTTGAGAGGATCTGAAACTGACCTACAAGAAAGTTCTGTTTAAAAACGAATATTCTATTGTTTATTAAATATTTGCTTTTTTTATTTTATATCATGTCTCTAACTTGAACAACCTTTACGTATAATGTTAGAATTCCGGAAATAATAGTTGCATCGCATTTTTCAATTAATTTCACAGGTATGCACTGTTTACATAAGCAACAGAAACATGTATTTTTCTGGATGTATGGATAACTTTCTACCTTAGCAATAGCATCACGTTGAGTCACATTATATTGCCTGGGGTTTGCCAGTCCAATTTAGGCAAAAGAGAACATTTGAAAGTGTAAAAAAGGTGCAGATAGCATCCCTGACCAGAACTAGATGCAAATCCAGAAAAAGGCCATTTCAGGAATGTGCCCAAGTGTATTGAGGAGGTGCTATTTGGAGGCAGTTGATGAGACAGAATGACAGATGATGGTGAGTGATTGGCAATAATGGCAGAGGATCTGAAAAAGTACAGAATTCAGGAGGCAGATCATTTAAGAGGCATGATGCTGTGTGGGATGTTGCTAGGTTAGGGATGAGTTAAGGTAAGTAGTGACCGGGGATTTAGAAAGACTGAGACATAAGGATGATTTGGTAGATCGAGTCGGCTGGATGGTGAAGAGTTCGTGAAGATATGTGGGCAGAGAGTATTGGAGTGAGTTATGGGTTAATGATAGGGCCTTGAAGTGGATTTGGTGTGGAATTTTTAGCCATTGGAGTGATTTGAGAATGTAAGTGACATGATGATGCCTGGGCATTCTGACGACGGCTCGAGCTAGTGAGTGTTGGATAAGTTGCAGATATTTGAGTTGTGTGAATTCAGCGTTTAAGACAATTACAATGAGCTTGAGTGGACAACGAAGGTAGCTATGGTGGAGGCAGTTTTGTTCGAAGATGGGTTGGATGCGGCGGAGGTCATAAATGTGCATAAAGCAGGAGCGTGAGAGTTTTTTGGAGAATGGGAGATGAAGATCAGCATTCAGCAGCGACACCAAGCTTGCGAACAGTGGCATAAGAGGTGAAGAGTTAGTGGATATATGTATCGAATAGTGTATTTTTATTATTCATTAAAAAGACTGATATCCTGATAAAATTAACAATGCTTATTTTAGTACCTTTTGTTCATGTTGTCTGCTTCAGGCTGACAACTTGGTGTTACGCGAACGAAAACTGAACATTGGACCAGCAATCCGCAAACAAGTACATTGAAATTAATATAATCTTGTACTTCATTTTTAATTACTTGCCATGGGATTTATAGTTTTTTCTGTGTTTGTCCAGACCTAGCCATGAGTCATAAGTGTCATATTATGTGATTTTATTGTATTAAAGTCCTTTGCTCTTTAAAGCATTCATTGTTTTGTAAATAGTTGTAAATTGTAAATTGACTGGTCCGAGTTACCATTAACATTGTAATGATTGGTCTAAGTTTCATTTTCATGCCACTTGGTTTATGAACTAAATTTTTTTTAAATGTTGTAACTGAGGTTATGCTATACAGTGGAATTAATTTTGAATCCTTATTTCTTTCTACATTATTTTCTACTTATAATTAGTCACTTTAAATAGAACTAGTCAAACATGAACCTATAAATTGGATACTTGTATCTTTACCTTTTTACATTTGCAAGAATAAAACTTTAGTTACAATTTTTATGTTCAGCATTTTGGTTACAGTGTAATATGTTTTTCCTTTTTACAGACAAAAACTTTGGTTACAATTTTTATGTCCAGCATTTTGGTTATAGTGTAATATTTCTTTCTTTGTTTACAGACAAACACTAGAATTTATGGTGAGTAGATTTAGAAATTTGTTCTATGATGTGTTTATTTGGAAACCAGATGTGGGTCAAGTAAAATTAGTTCTCCGTCTCTGTCAGCTGATTAATCGAACATGACTAGCAATTTATGTTAAACAAGGATTTCTAGCAGATTATTGTTGTTGCAAACATTGTGGGGCAATTCACTCTAAGTCACAGATTTTGTAAATTTCTACGACTTTGGAATGTTGCGTGCATGTGAAACGGGTGGACAAACTTTTCTTCACTTAACATCCTGAACATTTATTGAGAATAATGTGATTTTTTTTAAAATAATTTGATTTAAAAAAAAATAATGGTTCAATGAAAGTGAATTAGAATGAGTATCTGTTAAGCTAACCCTACAAGGCAACTGCTGACATGAAATGTGAGCGACTTCATGTTATGATGATGGTTGGGCAGTTATTTCCCCACTTTTCATCTTTTCGTCAACAGTTTTCAGTCGATATGCTCAGTTTATATCTGACTCACTAGTGGTGCAAGTGGAGCAGGAATCGTAGGTATTGGAACCTTTATCCTCCTAGTTGCTAATCTGTAACTATCATGAACTCCACAAAATTTATTGTTTCTCAAAAAAATCGCACATCAGCTAGAGTTGTTAACAGCAGCTGTGGACAGTGCATGCATGTGATTTAGTTTGTCATTTGTTGCAGGAGACTCGAGTGTGCCTCCTGCTAGTGCTGCCATGGTCTACTCGAGTGCCACACCTTATGCCCTTCCAAATGGTGTCACTCTAGTCTGTTCTCCTGATGGATACCTCATACCAGCACAACCACAGGTCAGCTCATCAACCATAAGCACTTTTACTGTCATTACTTAGTTGTGTTTGGCAGTTTGCTGTTTATTTTGTGCCTTTACTGCTTTGAACTTCTACTCTAATCTATGGAAACTTTGTGGAAAGAGGAAAAGTCTTGATATACAATTATTCATGTGTGATTGTTTGTAAGGGGATCTTGGGAAAGGTGTGGGATAAAGGGAAACTTACGCTACACTGGTGTAGTATTTATTCACCGAAGGGTAATGTTGCCTCACACTTTTTCAAAACAGGGCAATCTTCCCACCCTAATGGTGAATATCTTCTCTTGTTTAAGATAGTTTTGCACATGTACATCACTCCGGTTTGATTCAACTTGTTGAATCTAGTTGCAATACATAAGGGGAATATGTTTTGTCTGAACACCTTGTTTTTTTATTTAGCAAGCGGTTTATCCATCCATGATGTCATCATACTATGCCCAGCCAAGTTATTACAACTCTCCGGTTAGTGGAATTGCATTGGATTACAGTTTGCCAATGGTTGTTAATTTCAACAATTAATGTTAATGTCTTATTATAAAATTATTATATATTAGACTCTCTATTTAGGAGGAAATTAAGTTCATGGTTCTTCACCTAGTATGTTGGCCTTATTGGCTGACTTGGCACTCAAATGCATCAGGGAGCTGTGGGTTCCAGTCTGGAATCAAATATGTCGGCCATGGTTATGGAGATATGCTAGTATCTGCTTGAGCCCATCATTCTTTCTCCCATCTTGGATATCTTGGAACCGTCTTCTGGTGCACAAATGCGCTGTTGCTAGTAACTAGACATTGTCAAACTGCCTTGCAACATGTGTTATATGAGTAAATAGTCATGCATGCAGACCTCTTGTGATTTACTTCGAGCATGCTATTAAGCGTTTCAATACGTACATATGCACAACGAGAATTGATTTTTAAAAGCAGTTGATTGAAGCCAGATATGAAAGTAAACTAACTTTAAATAAAATCATTTTCGAATGCAACTTGTATTACATTAAATAAGAATTATTTGATTGCAAATTGATTTTTGTAGCAAGGTGCTTCTTCTCCTTGGACCGGTCCTACTGGCCAGTGGAGATGGGCATCGCCAGTGAGTATGATTTCAATTGAGTTTGACTTGGCTTGTCTTTACGATCAGAAAAGTGCATTTATGGTAGACTGCAGATATTCTCGAAATACTCTGTCATTAGTTATTGCCCTGCAATGTCTGAAATAGGGTTTTGCAGGTCATTTGCCAAAATTAATATGTTTGGTGTTGTCAAAATTGCCCTGTTGAGTTTACTTAAACTTATAGTGTTCTAAAACGTTTGTTGCTTTGAATTGCTATGATTATACTTGGATGACATTCTTATGCATCTCTTTCCAGTTATTTTTTTTAATAAAAATAAAATGGCTTCTGTAATAAATTTTGCCTGTGGTTGGTTTTATAAAAAAATTGACTTATGTAATTTTGCCTCTAATTTCTTTTTTAAATAAGTGTTATTTTTTCCTCTAAATAAACAAGGTTCTGTCATTTGCCTGACATCGGTTGTGTAACTAAACGACCTGTGGAATTTGTCATATAAATAGATGGAGATTAGTTTACCTGTAATTCTGTTGCAGAGTCTTGCCACTTCTGTTATGTCTCCGGGTCAGTACGTCTATCCGGTCCAGATGACTGTTTTGCCATCTGAGATGATGTATGCTCAGGCGATGCATAGCCATCAAGGTGTGGAAACTGGTGACCTGTGAAACTGCTAACGGTGATTCCCACGTGAGTTTCAGGTAATTGTGATGTAATTTGCTTGTAATTTCTCTTGTAAGTAAAAGAACTAGTGGGTAAATTATAATTGTTCTGCAATAGGCCAGTTTTGGGTAACTGAACAATCCTATGCTGTTTGTCGTTTGCTAATTTTTTTACATTTATTGCACTGAGAACTCCTTTGTGTGTCACTTTGCATCACAATCGTTTATATAATACCTGTTGAGAACCTCTGCAATATTCTGGTGTTTTTATAGTCTTCCTTCAAAGAAGCTTTTGGATTAGTGTCTTGCTTATCTCTATTAACTGGGAATTGTTTTAATTATGACTGCGAACATAAGATGACTGTATTTGTGAAGGTAGTTGGCCTATAATTTGTTCTGTAAATGGAAGAATTTCTTTAAACAATTTTGCCAGTAATTTGTTCTATATGTAGAGCTTCTGTGATGTATTTTGCTTGTAATTTATCTTGTAAGAGAAATAACAGGTAGGATTGTGAACTGTAATTGTTCTGCAATTTGTTCTTTCCTTTGCATATATGTTGCACATATCTATTGCAATGCTTCATTTCATTGGTTTATGGCATAATTTTAAAGCACCTCTTAAATGTGTTGGCATAATACATACTTTCAATATTATTTTGGGCTTATGTGATAGAAATTCCTTTGTGTGCATTAGTCCACTTGATATAGCACCTTTAGGGCATTTCTTTAAAGGCCAAGTATCTATGTAAACTAATATGCCTATCGAGTGAGAGATGAATTTGGACCCATGGTCTAAATGGACTTTGACAACAGTTGAGATGAGTTAACACAAATGCACTAAAATTAATCAGAGATTTCAAATGCAGTTTGAAATGTTAAAGTAATAATGACACAACTTAACGTTTCTGTTTTCAGGGTATGTACGCTGTTTGCCGCGTCTGAACTTCAATTGACTGACTGAAATAAGACAGGATATCTTGAGTAGGATCTGTCTCGTGCTCAAAGTAGTTACCAGCACCTGTCCAGATGTAAACGTTTTTGCAGTTGAACAGCCATTGCTAAACAATGCTCTTGCTTTCATGGTCATGTCCGATATGAATTTTATTCTGTACTATCATATTAATTTAATTTTCTTACAATGCATCACACTTGGTTTTATTGGGATTGAGATTTTTGAACTTCTGATGATGGTAACTGAAACATATATGAAGGTGTTTTTGTTTGAGCAACCTGCACGCATGTTCACAGTAAATAAATTGCACAAATCTTTCAGCAAATAATAGTTTAGCACAAAAACTGGAGTAATTTAGACAATACTGTAAACGGGCAAATCTTTTGTGATGAATTGTGCAATGATCTTGCTTCTTTAATCCTTAATTTGTACATTTTCACTACAAACGTTTACTAGAAGTGAGTGGGAAACCAATGCATCTAGTCATCAAAGAATTTAATTAATTGTTAATAAGTAATGTATTCATCATTTTGCTGAACAAGTTAAAATTGGTGACAGGTGGATATTCTGAGTCCAATCAGAAGTCAATTACGTAATCCTTAATATTCTCAATTACGTAATCCTTAATAATCTCCGTGTTCGTTGTAATCTGTTGCATTTGTACATAATTATCTGATGGAAGTGCCTGAGATTCACATTCATGCATGTGAATTATAATAGTAAGGCAGCAAATATGGCATAAAACAAATGAAAATGTGCATGTGTTTGCTTACTTTTTCTACATTAAATAATTGTATAAACGCTTATGACCAGTGCTGAAAGAAGGCCAGAGTAAGAATAATTTGATGGAATTGCATTGTACAATGTTTGTATTCTCCACAATACCTGTGTTATGTTCGGCACAATTTGAACTCACTGTTTGCACCATATATTCCTGGTTATTAATAAGTGAGATTATGTAAATAGGAGACAAATTAAAGATTGCTAAATAATTGAGCATAATCAAAGAATGGAATATGTGAGCCAGTGGTTATTTACTTGATGCACAGCTGTTCAGTATGTGAACCAATGTACTTGTTGGACAACTGCTGCTTTTAGAGCAATATTATGTTTAGCAAAACTATTGGACTAAATATTTTCCTAATTGTGGTATCTACTGTAATTTTTCCTGGAAGATATTACCACAAGAATGCATGTTTAAAATGTGAATTAAAATGATATCCAATAACCCAATTTACATAGTTTCCTAGTTTTGGGTATGATGCTAGTTATAATACTTTAATGATCTTGTGGTTGTAGTCCAGACCTACTTTGCATCAATTACTAATTACAATGTGCTGTGTATTGCATTCTTTTGCATTCTATGTAGGCCAATGGTGTGTTTAGGTTTAAACATGGAGGAAATGAGGTTTCACCAATGTCAACTTTCTCCCTAGTTAAGAGTAATAATCATAATTAGCCAGTATCATAATTTGCATAATTGCTGTTGGCATAATGAAAATATTTGCTGAATATATGGCAGCGTGTTGTATATCAATAAACATTTTTTAACAAATTTTTTCTGCTTTGTCTTGATATTTTCTATATGATTTTTTAAATATGA
The DNA here is from genome assembly GCA_959347315.1 of Bimastos eiseni. Classification (NCBI taxonomy): domain Eukaryota; kingdom Metazoa; phylum Annelida; class Clitellata; order Crassiclitellata; family Lumbricidae; genus Bimastos; species Bimastos eiseni. Next base: position 44,655,492 of record OY365806.1, read on the forward strand.
CCAGCAAGTAACCTATAGTATTATGAGACTGTGCAATGTCAGTTGTCAACACTTGCTGTGAGTTAAATAACTTTGGGTCATTTCTGGCAATCTACAGGTACCTCTTTCTATGTGGAATGCATTTTACCCAATCGTTAACTGTTTTTGATACTGTCCTACTTCCAAACTTCAAAAGTATGCAATGCAACAACACCACAGGCACCAACTCCACAGGAACAGCAAGTACATTCGCCCCAGTACTCGTCAAGTCTCTGGAGCGAGGGTTTAATTTTAACCCAATACTTTTTGGGTCATTCTAATGCATTGTGAAAAAATAAAATGGCTGAGGAGAAGTTGAGGGTAAAATGGAGGAAAAGGGGGGGGGTAAGATGAAGTAAAGGGGGTTGAGAGCAAAATGGATGGAAAGAAGGCTGAGATCAAAGTGGAGGAAAGTGAGGGTAAAATGTAGGCAAGAGGAGTTAGGGCATAAAAGAGGAAAGCTAGGTTGAGAATCAAAAGAGGTTGAGGGCACAATAGAGGAAAGAGAGGTTGCGAGCGAAATGGAGGTTGAGGACAAAATGGAAGAAAAAGAGGTTGAGGTCGAAATTGTGGATATAGAAGGTATACACGAGCAAAATGGAGGAATGGGAGGTTAAATTGAGGGCAAAACCTCACCCTCCGTGCTACAGGCCAAATAATTACCAATTATTGGCCTCTGCCCATGTGTTTGTTGTGATACTGGCCAATGGAGCCCATATTGGCTAACCACAAATTGAAGGATTAGAAGCCAAACCATACATGTATATTTTGTTAAAGTTAATGCCACTCAATTAATTTAAAAACGCCTAATATCCATTTTGGTTCAAATGTTTCTTCAGTTTACAGACTTTGAAAGAGTCTCTTAGTACAACTTGATCCGAGTCGCTCCCTATGTGAAGAACCGCTCGAAACTAGAAAAGTCTTAAGAGAACGAATAGGAACAGTAATGCCGCAGATAAGATATCAGCAGGAGTTATGGGAGGAAGGTCGTTCCACAGCAAAGGGCCAACCGAGGCATAGGCACGATGCTGAGCTGTGGCAGTTCGAGACCTAGGTACTAGAAGGTCCTGACGGTCTAAAGAGCGGATCTTAGTTTGTGACAAATGATAATTAATTACACTGTAGTGACTGTACACTTTTTTACTGGCTCGTTCATATGTCAAAGGCACACACTCCGGTTATCCAGCCATTCCAGTGTAATTGATATTATTGGACGAAGAAGTAACGAAGACCGTGAATGAGATCGTTATTGGACCTATCGTCCAGTCTTCGAATGTTCATTCATTCACTGGCTCATTGTCTGGAACATTTTTATAATGCATAATACGTTCTTCCACGAGTATCCATGTATGTATGACATTGTATGACATTGTATGACATTGTATGACATTGTATGGATGCCTATGTACATGTATGTGTACTTGAACATAGGCCTACTACGAATGCATGTGTGTGTATAATTAGGTACAAGTGTATTTGTAATCTAGACATGGCTGTTTGTATGTGACTTGTAGAAGTACGGGTGTCAGTATGTAGGCCTACAATGTACGCTACACGTATCAATTAACTTGATGTAGCGCCAAGCCACTTTCAGAATCGTTGTTGCGTCATCGTAACACGTGACCGGATGTCGCTCTAAGCGTCGTCGTAATCATCGTCGAAAGATGTCACCTGATGTCTGACGCTTGACTGCAGTTCCAGGTCCTGTTTGGTCAGTTCCGTGATGGATGTTGCTGTCTTGCGCTGGTTGCTGATGCTGCTGTTGGCGATTGGTCCGTTGGGCGGAGTGGTGCAAAAGATGCAACTGCTAAAGTTTGTCGTCACAGTCTGGATGCTGTAGTCATCTCTTAGGTTCCTAGCCCACGAGGTCAGGGTCGACTGCACCTATGGTGGATGGGTAAGGTAAACAGCATGGTAGGGAATTGTAAAGTAAGTTAAGGTAGGGTCAGATAAAGTACAACAGGGTGAGATCAGATAGAATTAATATGAATAGGCCAGGTGACCAGTTCAAAATGAGATAAGAGGTTGTAGGCTAGGGTGAGCTATGTAAATTGAGGTAAAGTAAGAATGCATTTTATGGCGAGGTAAGTAAGCCTGCTACCCATACACCGTTTGTTGTTGTGGGTCCATCTATCTGTAATGACCTTCCTTCATCACTAAGGAGCATTAGATTGATGGCTGGGTTCTCTCCACTCTTTAAAGGCGTTTATTTTCCCCAGGGTTTCCGCGTGCTGAATAGTTATTATATGAGAGGTGCTATATAAATCTAAAGATACGCTAATACTAGTGCTTGTCGCATCCATTGAACAATAATATATATTTGGACATCAAGGAGAAAAAAATTGAAACTGGTGTAGGCCTATGGCCAGAGGCGGCGATCTCGTTTGACAGGTGGGGTACATCCAATGAGATGGGTAGGAAATGTGGGGGGAGGGGACACACGTATAACTTGTTCCCTCGAGCCCCCCTCCAGGATCGCCGCCCCTGTGTATGGCCTAAAAATACGTAGGCCTGCATTATGTGTAGGTTGCGACGTTGCGTACATTAGTTGACTTACCTCCCCGTTGAGGAAACAATAGAAGAGAGCAACAAAGAAGCCCTGTAGCAGAACAAAACGTTCATTTACATAAACTTTAAATTTGGTAGCGTCGAAAAGGCGCTATATTAAGATCCAGCGAAATCAAGGTGCAATTATGTGCAGAGGGAGAGACATTGCGCGGTTCAGACTTCGAGGGCAGGTCACCGTCTAAGGGACCGATCCAGTAGTGAGCCCTCATTCAAGTGTACTTTACTAATTCTAAAAAGGTTGGAAATAGTATATATTTATGGTCCATTGCAAATGAGTCTTAATCAAAATGATCGTTTGAAAAATACGTACAACTTCAATACAAACAAACCCCGTCGGGCCCTCCCCATGGGCGTCCAGATAGAGGTGTCCGGAATGCCTCCAATTTCAAGTAGAAGGGGATAATCTTTTAGTCTTAAGGGGGGAATATATTGCCTTCCTGATACTTATAAATTGGGACCGTGTGGTTATGCCTCCATCACTCATAAGGGATTGACGCCCCGGCAACCTACCCCTATCTGCCTCGTTTCTTTACTGGTCCTAAAGAAAGTTAGAGAGGATAATGAATTTGGCTTCAAACAAAGATTGTATTCAGATTATTCCAAGCAGCTTGACATTTTGTAATTGTTCATTTCGCGGTGTGGCTAACGGTCATCTAGCACACGCTGGATCTGGAGCTGTATAATTGCCTTGCACCTTCTGTAGACTTAAATACATTAAAACTGCAGAAGCCATAGGTGCTATCAGCAGACCCCAGGCTCCATTTGCTGTCCTACTTCAACCAAAATGATCCTACATCACAATACCCCACCCACCGCAAGGGTTCCCCAGTCGACGGTTTGCCATTGACGTACCGCGTTTTGTAAACGTGGATTTTTGGTGCTTCCGCCGCTGCAGCGCTAGAGACGAAGGATTAATATATATATATACTTGCCTTACAATCAAGCATCGCCGGGGTTTGAATTTTGAAATCGTTGCATTGCCCCTGAAATTGTGTCTGTGTACATGTAAGTTTTGCCTGGGTCTACCCGATCACGATCGAGTGTTCTATCTGACGAGCGCTCCGAGTGAGGTCGTGATTTTATAGCTAGCGCGCCTGATTTGTATACTAAAATTAGCATATGCTTTAGATGATGAGAATGCAAATGGCGATTGCTTTTCGAATGTCTGCGAATTGTGCAATTCGACACTAAATTATTGTCCAATTGTAGGAATTTATAATTATTAAATTATCAGGTGAAAATTAGTCACGTCGCATTATCTTAACGTGTTGTATAAATGTCCATATCACCAAAGCGTCTCGTTTGTGAGTCGAACCTTTTTTGGGACAAACAAGAATAGTCCGCTTTATAGTTTACTGTCTTCCATAGAATATGTCAACAGAATCCCTCAACATATATCGTTCGAACCTCTCTTAAGCATATTAGGCCTATAAATTATATAACCGTACACCAACATATAGTCTCTCGTACAGGCAGTGGCGTAGCGACGGGGGGGGGGCAAGGGGGCCGAACCGCCCCAGGCGGCACTTGTCCTAGGGGCGGCATTTTCGGTAAAAAACATTTTTAAAGTATTGCTGTAAAGTTGCATTCTACAAGATTCTTGTTGCCCTTGTCTATACCTGGCACAATGCTTTTTAACTTTTTCTCGACTTAAAACTAACATATTGGCCTACGATATACCGAAGTACCATCGAAATGATCGAATGGAACCTAATGTTTATAGACACCAGCAGGGCTGTTGACAATACTGAAAAAAGTATTGCAATAGCAATACCAATACTTCCTAAATAAAAGTATCGCGATACCAATACCAATACTTTTTATGAAAAGTATTGCAATACCAATACCTTTACCAATACTTTTCAATATGCTTACTTAATTCGATCTTAGCATAAATTAAAATTCATGCACCAACATTATTATAGAAAATTTCCCATAGAATCCATTGGGCCAATCACAAGGGATCTAGATAGGAGGAATGGTTACTTGTCAAATATCCGCTCTAAAATTTATTAGGCAAGCCATTTCTACCAGTGAACGCGGAAAGATATAGGCCTACTTATCAAAGCGCAACGAAGCCAGCAATTGACTTCGCATATTTCTGGAGAAACCATATTAATATCAGTGAGAAAAAGTATTAGTATCGAGTATCGCTGACAGGCTGAAAACAGATATCGCGATACACATGCGATGCCAGCAAAATAAAACTATCGCGATACTCGCTGCGATACTGACAAAAGTATCGCGATACCAAAGTATCGCGGTACTTTATCGCGATATTAACAGCTCTGGACACCAGAGCAGTCCTCAGGTAATTTGGCGCCCTAGGCAGTCATCTATATAAGAGCTCCCCACCCTCGTTGCATAGGTAGTAAGATGTGAGAAAATATGGGGTCAGGCCCACACTGCACGGGGCACATACAAATGTTTTTGTCAAAATATATAGACTATTCTGGCAAATGAAAATTAATAGAAAAAGAGCGGGAGAGATTGAATTTCGTTGTTGGAATTGGAATTAGTCAAAAACTAGTTTTTAATTTAAAAAACTTTATAAATTTGTATTTGTATCGTCACGAAATTTTATTCCTGAAAACTTTACCTTATTATCCCTAAAATTCGGCGCTCCTAAAGTTTGGCACCCTGGGCGGCTTTTTATGCCGCCTATGCCAGGAACTGGCCCTGATGAACATTTAGCAAAAGAGAAGTTAGACATTATACCCATGTTGTTTAATGTGTTATTGGGAATGAAAGCATGAAGCCACACCGTATCCGTAATCTATATGATAAGTTACCAGTAAATAGTCTATTCTAATAACTATACTACTATAGTCCCATCATAATTAAATATTATTTAGGACGTTATTATCGATACGTAGAGAGAACGAAAGCAATTATCATTATTTAATTTTAATTTTATGTGAACTTTATAATTTTCGATGTAGCCTATAGCTGCAAGACGTTTAGTAACTCTTGTGAGGCTTGCTTTTTTGTTTGCTTATTAAATGTTTTACTTGTTAATTAATACTATCTTATTTTCTTTTCTTATTTTTATATCAAACGATAACGCATTTCAATTAGTCAAACAGTTTTAATTTTGACAGTGCATGCTGATGCTGTTACTAACTGTATAATGAATTGAATACTAAATAGAGTAATCATAATGTATATAATGAAAACACTAAAACAAGCGTCTTATGCCTATCACTCCTTGTGCATCCCAACTGGATATGCATCCCGGGATATGCACGAGAATAAAGTGATGGAAATAATAAACAGAGGTGGCATTTTGTGCCTTCGCCCCAGGCGACACTTTGCCTCGCTACGCCACTGTGTATAGGCCTATACCTTAACTTTTACCATACATCCTATATTAGACCCACCATGTCTTGTCCTTCAATGGTGTCGTGATCAAAATGTGCCTACCTGCGTCGACTGCAGAAAGGCGTTGACATAGATGAATATCTTTCGACTAACTGGATTGTTGCTGGGACTTATGAAGAAGATCAGATAGGTGACACCGAGCAGAGGAAGTAACACAAGGGTCGATTTCACGGCAACCCTGCAGTCACAAAAGCCCCGAATAACACCTTATTCATAAATGTTATGTGCTGTTTGTGCACCGGGACGTGCTGTTCTAATAAATTACAGAGTCACGTAAACGCAAGTGTAGGTATTCAAAAATTTTCAGCGCCTAACAACTTAAACCCGCTTAAGAGAGACAGTCACTGCAGTCTGGCGCTATATAAAATCAAGCCCACAAGAATTTGGTCGTTTTTTTCTGTTAGACCAGAATTCGCTGGCCTCTAACACGGACACAGCATCTTATGGGCCTAACAGTGGCAGGTGCTCTAATAAACTCTAACTGAGGTTTACAAGCAGCTCTATAGTTGTAATAATTGTCCACGGACTCAGATCGTCTGCTCTATTTGTAATAGCAAATATAAGTTATGAGCTAACCCAAGCTACTACTTCCTATAGAAAACTAAGGCAAAGTAAAAAAAACATAAAAGATGTGCTTTGTAGCTATTTCGATTAAACCAATCTGTAGCAATTTAGGCCTTAAAGTTAAAAAATATAAAAACTAGAGCGATTCCAAATAAATTAATCCTAATCGTAGGATAGTATGACTAGCTTAAGCCGATCTGCAGGCCTTATCATTCATTAATAATTACCACGAGAAGAAATGAACAGGTATGCACACCAGGAAAGAATACATTTGCAGTATGTATATGTCGTCGTTAAAGTTAACAATCTTTGAGATTTTCAACTTATGAATCGTATCTATCTCTAGTAGGCCGATCTCCATTGCAGTGTATATCGGTTGGGTATACCGTTGGCAACGATAATCTTCAGACTATAATACTAACTGATTCGACCTCAAAACGAGATATCAATCAATCAATTAATCAATCTTATCCAATCAATCCTATCCAATCCTAAGATATCCTATACCTGTATTGCACAGTTTGCAGATTCTTGGACTCGCGCAGTTTCGTCACTAGTATCCAAACGATGTTGGCCAGGATCATAAGATTGATGAATAAGACGCACAGGATTGGCGCTATATAAATGAACTCAAGGTGCAGTGTCTTGTTTGGCATCCAGCATCTATAATGAATCACAAAAATAACATAGCAGCCTAACCAAGTTATTTAATGTAATCGTGTATTATACCTTCTACAGAGGGTATGCGCGCTAATTCATCAGACCGCTTCTGTGGAAAATCCGCTGCTGTAATATTATTATATGCCTCTGCCTCTGTCTCTGTCTCTGCCTCTGCCTCTACATCTGCCTCTGCCTCTCCCTGAAGATAGCTCCGCACTAAAAATTCAATTATGATATGTTGATGACAGTAACAGAAGTAGGCCTAGTAGTTGTAATATTAGAAGACTTAGTAGTAGAAATAACGGGGTGGTAATATCAATAGCTGCTGTTGTTGTTATTGCTGTCGTCGTTGTCGTTGTCGATGTTGTTGTTGTTGTTGTTGTCTGTATACATAGCCTACAGTCGCAGGAGCAACGACTGCAGAGGCAGCAGTAGGCCGAATGTTGCTAAGGAATTCTAAAAAAATACAGTTTTGCTATAGTGAATAACTGAACGTGTAGCCTATGTCTTTCAGATTTGAACCCCGTTCGCTGTGTAACAAGAGAGGAAATGTTTTCAGCTCGAGATGCCATAGATCTGTGCACAATCTTCTAGACGTTTCTGTATGGTTAAACCCGAGAGAGGCTTCGTAATAATATATCCAGAGAAACCGGGAAAGGGCGTGTAAATAGTTGTGCCGCCTGTGGCTACAGGTGCCATGAGGTGGGGAGAGGGGAAGAGGGAGAAAATGGAAGCCGAACCTCCGGATGTACAGGAGGCCGTCACACGAATAATGCCACTTGGACGTGACTCGGATTCTGTTCACATGAGGCGACGAGACGAAGGAAACGAGAAACCACTCGTAAGGAAAGATAGGAAGAAAGACGCAAGAGAAACACAAACAGACAACAACGAGACAGACAGGTAGAGAGACACATATAAGCCGTATGACATATGATAAATAATATAATAGCAGAGAAATGTCGCTCTGTTGCTCTGTAATGTGTACCACTATTTTAACACCACGTTACACGATTGCGTCTCCGCCGGAGAGGATAAGGGAAGGAGGAGAGGGATGAGGATGGAAAGGAAAGTAGTATGATGGGACTGGGAGGTAGTGGGAAACAGTGAATTGGATTGGAAGGGAAGGGCTGTTGGATTAAGAAGGGGAAAAGGGCTGGGAAATGGAAGTTATGGGAACTAAACTCTATTGTCCTATAGGACCGCAGACATATATGTATAGGCCTAACGTAGCATAAAGATGCAGTATAATGACCTGTAGCAACAGAATGGCGCGGAGATAAAGAAAGACTCAGCAAAAGAAGATAACATTACAATACGCCTACATAATTATGCACATAATAAACAGATTGACATAGCACAGCGTTAAACACGAAGTATTCTGATGACTTGATATGATGACGTAGCACATACTTACTGTTCGTCATCGTTGTTAGTCTTTTGCAGCGCCCATACAAGGATGAACACAGAGGGGAGACCTTAAAGTCAGATAGTAAATGCGTTACCGTTACAATTAATATTCATCAGGTTAAAATCTTTGACGGGCGCCGCCCAGTCAGAGGCTTAGGCCCATCTACATCGGGGCAGAGGGGTTCATTTGTCCCCGGGAGCCAAAGAAAAGGGGCCTCAAAATAAGGGTCAAAATTATTAATTTTAATATTGATTATGATGCAATTAATATGTAACTAATTTATCCGAAATAAATTTGTAAGATTAACCTTGGTGACTAAACAATCCATTAATATCCGGATCACTTATACATGTATATACAACTCGTCATGTTTCTAGCACTTCGTTCAACGAAATGAAAATAAGTGCGCTAAACTCTTATCTGTATTTTGAATATTTTATATAATTAAAATTAATCTTACCATTAAATGTATTTTGAAAATGGGAAATTAATGATGCGAAGAAGAGGCATTGTTAGTCTCCGGGTGCACACATATTTTATCTATGCCTCTGCGCTACTACTAGGCCTAGGCCTATTTAGTTCGTTAAGGGTCTACTGACCGTGCTAGCCCGACGCATACATCTCTCATATTCACAAAAGCAAGATGCCATTAGACATGTACTCCATCTTCTCATAAAGGGGTGCCCAGACCAGCGGGACTTCTGTCCCTTCAGAGTTTTCTTCTCCCATGCTCTCTTTGTTATTGTGAAATGCGTGTTCTTTGTTGTTATATTGTGTTACGGGATCAATAAATATCATGGTTATGGTTATCCTCTAATACTCAAGATGCGCTACGATGACGGCCATCAAGGCCAGCGTTATTATACGGTCGAAAGGTTAGCAGTAAAGAATAATGAAGAAAGAGCGGAAGAAAGAAGAGCAGTGAAGCATTGGAACGTACGTGAAGTAAGGAGAAATCCTGCTGTTACGGTCCCTCGTGTTTGCACAGTCAAGCAAGTCAACGATGGCCTATTATAATAACCCAACAACATATGGCATGGACCTAGAATGGATCTAGCGCAGTTGATCTGATAAAGCATCGGCCATTATCTAGTCTCCATGAAGCAGCGTTTGTCCATCGCTGAGCAATTTCTGGGATTTACATTACATCCACAGTAACGAGCATAATTTTTTATCAGTTCAGATGGTAGGCTATAGCTAGCCTACTGCCAGTGGCGTCCTTCCATGCAGGCAATCTCCGTCCCTAAGCCCTGCACTCGACATTTACTCTGCGTTGGCCTATACGAAACTGTTGCATGTATAGACATAGCGTGTGTGGTTAATTAGATCGTCTCTCATAAAGCTACACAATGGCAGTTCCCATGGAAACCAGAGGGCACCACTTAATTCAAATCGAACCCGCAGCAGAAGTCATTCAACAAAGTATGGGCCGATCAGTTCACTTACGACAAGTCGTTCGGTCGTTACGATTCTGTGCTTATAAAATATTCACATCACTTGAATGTCGGACTGGCAAGGCCGCCCTACGCAAGACCTAAAACCTATACCTATTCATAGCCTAAAACGGCGCCCATTCAAACGAGCACCTGTAATGGATGTACGGTAATAGGGATTTCACCAGGGGTGCAAAAAAACCAAGATTTTTCAAAAATCAAAAGCTTTTTTTGTTTTTTTTGTTTTATTTGGTTTTTTGGTTTTAGTTTTCCTTCGGATTTTGTGACAACAATTTTTTTTATAAAAAGCATCAAACACAGCATGAAAAAGAGCTTCTACTTGCTTATATAATTAATTTAGCTTGATTTCCGACTGAATAGCACACAATTAGTAATATAATAGTAACATTAATAAATTTTAAAAAATAAATTTTAAAAAACCAAAAAACCAAACAATTGCCGTTAAAGTTTTTGCTTTTTTCTAGAAAAAAACCAAATAACCAAAAAACCAACATGTTTGCAACCCTGGATTTCACCCGTTTGACAAGTAAGGACGCTTAAAATTAATTGGCATGATCGCTAACGGAAATCGTGCACATTATAGAAAATTATACATAATAAATAATAATAATCTTATTACAAGTAGTAATAAATAAATAAAAATGAGCAATACTGAAAATGATAATTATCGAAACAATATTTCTGAATTTCTGTATGATATGTAAATCTTATTAAATGTTGTTTGTCCCATTAAAAACGCGCGAAGTTTCGTTTGGTATCGCTACAGTAAAAAGACTGTAGCGATACTAAATCTTCGCAGAACTTTCTTGATCACGACTTTACAGGTCAACGCAACTATTTTCACCCAAAAAGAAGCCATAAAAATGCGAACGATTCGACAATGTCGTCACTTGGCAACGCTCAATGACTCATATATACAGCAGTCTACTCTTTTACGATATTTAATCAGTGACCTCTACACATATAGCGAAGCCGTGATAAATCACGCCTGGGGAAACATCCGGGCAAAGCCGGCACAAGCGCTACAAAATAAATAAATATAGGAATATATAAGTAATATCGGCGGAGACTGGAAATTCCGGAACAATGCTTCCGTATAATTTCTAGAATTATTTATGGATCACACGTGGATGTGGGATAGGCCTATAGGTCTACATACCTCTGGCAAAAAATAACACTAACGACAGCGTTTTTATAGAGCATCATGTGACGATACAGATTTAATGGAGTGTCATGTACGATGTCCGAGACACTTTGCACACTTGTGCATGATGCAAAGCGCCTCTGTTGGTGGCTCCAGTATTCAACCAGAGCCAAATCGTTGCTATCGACTGCTCTTCCTCGAGTAGGCCTAGTTATGCTACGACGGAAGAATACCCAGGAGGGAATATTATTTGGGCCCCCAGCCAAGTCTTGGTTACCCAGGTCATACGGTGGAACGAGTATAAATATTATATTTCAATATATATATATATATACTTATATTCTAACATATATGTGTGTGTATATATACTTACTCATGTAGTCATGTAGGTCTATATGCGTATAAATATATGTGCGCGCGTATACATGTATAGGGTATGAATATAATGTATTATTATAGGCTGATATTGCTTGCATTGATTCGTTGCCTAATATAACGATATTTATGAATCAGTAATTCAAATACAATCCGTGTTAAATCGACTCAGCATATATCATGTTGTGCTGCTGAATCGGCAGTGGACTATTATCCCACGGTTCTGCGTATACCAATTCAACACACCAAGACTTGTCGATAGCTAGGGCCCCCTACCCCCAAGTCAACGCCGCTACTACCTTCTAGGGCTTCGTTGTAGAGATGCAAATTCGTAGTCGTAAGGGCCTACTCGCAAACCCCAGGCTTCTAGGGATTTTCTAGAAAGTCATGCTCAGGATATTAGCTTATCTACGAGCACTGCGTCGAGTCAGATGGGTTGTTCTAAAGGGTAGTCCTAAAGGGTAGTCCTAAAGGGTAGCCCTAAAGGGTAGACCTATAAAGCCGGGTAGTCCTTAAGAGTAGTCCTGAGAAGGACCGATCAGGACGTTTGTACGAAGTATATGGACGTCATGCAATCATGCCATTCCATTAAATCTGGATCGCATTTGTTAGTGTAATAGCTGTTTTTGCCAGTGAGTAGGACACTGGGGCAGAGGGTAGTTGATGGATAGAGGGACCTTTGGCAGTCGAATCCTCAATCGTTATAAAACAGGTCAAGCAAAGAGAGCGAAAATGACAGCTAGTCTCGCAATACAACGCAACCGAACACACAGGAGAAGACAAGACAACACGAAGCGAAACAAAAGAAAGTTATAAAAAAACTGATACAATACAATGGAAGATAATTGCAGGTAACCCTACCCCATCCGATGATGACATAATGCCAGAGTCGAACCCTTGCCGCAGCGAACGGACAGACGATCATCGTATGAAGGTAGAGTCCCTCGACCAACATCCAGAAGAAATTCGTCACAAGAAAATAGTTGAAGAACATGACCGCACACTTGCAGAACCACTGTCGAAGAACCAGACAGACATGTATGATGTAGGGTTAAGTAATATGATATAATGTAATGTAGCTTAAATTGTCAGTTGACAGTCTAACAAATGCCACAAGGAATAACATGCCGCTAATGTATACGGGTAACGTAATGTAAAGTAATATGACTTATACATGTAGAATGATGATTACAATTAACCTGAGTGGTGATCTGCCTGCGTCATCACTTACCTGTGTGATAGCTTACCTAAGTGATGACTTACCTGAGCAATCATCTGTCAAATATATCCCACCTGGCTAATGAGTTGTGGAATTTCGTCACTGTCTTCGTCATCGTCGTCGTTGGTCATCTTCGGTAGGACTGAGTAGAGCAGAATCCAGAGCAGATTACGGAAGATGAACGTCAGAAAGAGATGACAGTGAACCGTATTTCGCATACATCTCAGATTTCTACAACGAAGAAATATACGAACTGGCGCCAGTGGAAAGTACCCTAAATGGCTCTGATAGTCTTCCACTGAGTAGAGCCTGTACAAATCATTCAAGCATGTATGTCACATATATATGGCAATATAGTTGCCTCATTAGCTCAAACTGCCTGTAATCAAACGCCAGTCAACGAATCAGAAGTGCACCAGAACCAAGTCGGTAATATCAATGAAAGTGAACTTCAGGAAGAGAGGAAGAGAGAGACTGAGACTCTCAGGCCGCATTCCCTCCGAATGATGGTTCATGCTATATAGTGGGGTCGACATATATGTAGGCGAAACTTCTAGATGCATGGTAGTAGACCCATCGCTTCGCACGAGTGCCCAACCAGAAGGCCTATGGCGGTGAAGCGGAGCGTGGAGTTATACCATAGAGTGGAGATACCGAGGGGAAGAAGGTCCATCTTTCACGGAAGATATACCCTTTCCACTTGCATGCATAGGTAAAAGACAGGTCTCGTTGCTGGACGACTCACTGAAAGTGTCTTAGGTTGAGATTGAATTTGATTTCGAGAATGCCTCTGTCTGACTATGCGAATCACTTTAACTCTAACTTTGATTCTCTGAAAATGAACTTAACTTCTAGGATGCATTTGACGCTAACTTTAAGCGGTTCCAAAGTGGCGCTACACGAACGCTGCTATATATATATATATATATAAAAATTTATTTATATATACGAAAACACTTTACCTGAAGTGAATAAATACAACCAGTGAAATTATCAGCGCAACGTTGGACGCCAGAAATCCAGTGTAGTAAATAATCCGTGACACGAACTTATCTAGCGCCTCATTCTAAAAGGAAACAAAACTCACAAGCATCAACTTTCTAGTTACATCTAATTTGACACCTCTTCGCGTCTACGATGTAACGTAATGTAAGTCTTCATGATCTATGACCCGCATCGCTAACTTACCAAGACCTCAGAATACTCGCAGAGTAATGCAGCTTTTCATGCAAAGGAAACGAACATCGATATAAGTATAATCGCTTAATAATTCATGAATATATCTATATACATGATTTATGCATGAAAATCAATTATACATGTACAGGTCTTTCTTAGATATATTTTTTGTAGGTTTATATATATATATATATATATATATATATATAGCTTTAGGTTTACGTGCCATACGTAATTAATTTGACCTACAGCGTACGTAGACCAGTATATTAAGAGGGGATAATACGTACGTCTATGTGAAACGTGATGTGTGGAATGCAATAGTCGTAATTGGATTTCATTTCCCAGGTTCCGTTCTCGTAGCACAGTCGAGTGGCGTTCTCTACAACAGCACTGAACGCGTGATGATAAGGACGCTTCAACGATACCTAAATCCACAGATCTCTGAACTGTCGTCAGACATTTCATACGATTTTAAAATGTGTTAAACATTGAAGATTTCGGAGTAATTAAGTAAAGAATCAGCTAATCAAAAATTTGGTTAAGAGTAGATGGAGTACACCACAGTCAAACTAAGGCGGCTCCTACGCCCATAGTGGCAATAAAGAACTTTTCAGTTCCTTGTTTCCTTGTATTTTCCTGCGACGATTCTGGAACACTCACTGCATGTATACAGATGGCATCGACATAGCAAAAGTAACTTCTGGTCACATTATCTTAGAAAGAGCTTTCTTTATCACCCATAACGTCCCTCAGCCCATCTTCCGTCTTTCCACTATTCCATCTCTTTCTCCCGCTGTAGCTTAACCTCTCCCTCCACAAGGCTCTATATGCAGCCTCCATCTTCGCTCCATTTAATGTGATGTCCTCGGATAATTTGTCACGTCTCAATAAACCAGCATCTTAGGCATCGCATCCACAGCGCCTGTGAGCAATGAACCGCGCTGTCCGGAATCCCTTTTACGTTACTACTCTATTCCTAAATGGCATTTATTATCTCTTCTTTGACAGTTGATGGTCCGCTGCGCACATGTAGTGGACTTGACCATCGAGTCGGGTCGAACGTAAATCCGATTAAGAGGCAACAACCCGATTCATTTGTCTCACTTCTTGGAACCCCGCGAGACAAGCAACGCTGTGCTAATCACAATCAACTACGACAAGAGAGCAACCGCAGTCCACCAAGGCAGTGGGACGTGGACGATCGCACCCAGCGCACAGCCACTCGCAGCACACGACTTCTTGCTGTACTGTAATCTTAGCATATCCAAAACGTCATCTACTCTGAATCTCTGATCTTGTCAAATCATCACACCCACCGAGAAGGGGGCTTTAGAGTGGCACATACCAGGGGCCAGGTGACTCTATGGGCCCAGCCCTGCAGTTAACTAATAATAAGTACAAGGGTTAGGATTTATGCTTTTTCAAATATAATATTACTGACGCTTAATTACAGTTAGTTTGAACTTAATTAGAGCATATGAATATTATCTTACTTATCAGTTGTTTCTATTGATCTGCCATTTAATAGGTCCGTCACTACTCTACCTAGGGCCTCTGGAATTTCTGTCGACGGTCGTGCAAATCGTATCTAACGTAAACCCAAGCTAATCCAATGCTAACCTAATGCGATGTAAGTAGCTTATGGTAACTGCTTTTTTTAGAACTTCCGGTCTCATCTCTATATGTCAGAAAGGATGGTGTTCGCCAGTTCGTATATTTCTTCGTTGTAGAAATCTGAGATGTATGCGAAATACGGTTCACTGTCATCTCTTTCTGACGTTCATCTTCCGTAATCTGCTCTGGATTCTGCTCTACTCAGTCCTACCGAAGTAGGGCTAGGTTCAATAATGATCTCGGTTAAAGAGAAGATATTAGCATTAGCTCAATAGTTAATGTTATGATGAAGGTTGACAATTATAATAATTACAATTGCAATGATGATAATAATAATAATAATAATAATAATAATAATAATAATAATAATAATAATAATAATAATAATAATAATAATAATATTACTTATGGTGAAACAAGAGGAGTCGAATGGGTGCAGACTGCATATGCGTCGGCCACAAAGAAAAAGTACGACAGAAATCCAATGCAAAACAGAAAACTCTGGATATATAGCGATGAGTGTTTCAATAGACACCTACGGGTTATTAGAGCCAGCGAGTGTAGTCTCTGGAAACAGAGACCAGGATTGCATTGAGCACCTTGCATTGGACACCTATGCCACGACCCATGAACTTCAAGAAGACTGCTTAGTTACAGTTAGACGACACTCTTCCTTTGGTCAAGGCGTGGGAATGGCACTGTCAGAATGCAAACAGTGGATGAGTTGTTATTTTCTTCAAGAATAAGAAAGAATTATCATTATTATAACGAAAACAAACTAAGTTAAAAACTTAAAATCAGTTTAGCGGTCACCGATTGCATCTATATGTATATATATATATGTGTGTGTGTGTGTGTTTGAGTGCGTGTATGTATGTGCATGTATGCATAGATGCATGTACAGGATGGCTCAATAAAAAACTACCCCACCAGAAAACCAGAAAAAAATGCAATTTCTCAACAACCGATAGAGATATCTTTACCAAACTTTTAAAATTTAAAGAGGAAGTATTTGAGAGTAATTCCTGAAAGTTTCATTGAAAACATTTCACTGATTCAAATATTATAACAGCTGTCTAAATGTAGTATTCCATATTTTCATAATTACGGAGATGAATGATCGAACGATTATTTATTCAAGATCAAATCATCTCAGAATATGTCACACAAACACGTCGTGAGGGTTGTCCAAAACTAATTCAGCGTCTGCAAGCGATTGTGATAAAAAAAATTTCACTGATGAAAACAACTTGTATCTAAACCCACCCGTTAACCGTGTTTGTTCTGCCGGTAAAAAGCTCGATGTTCACGAAAGTCGCCTGGTGGTTGACAGATCCAAGCTTGCGGAGCACGTTATGCATGGTTTTTGCTGGCGTGTTTTACGGCGGAAAGTGAAGACTTAATTTCATCCCAGAAAAGGCTAAAGTAGACGCAAAACTTTACGTTGACACACTGCTACCCTCACTGTTTGAAGACTGCAAGTCTGTACTACCGTCTGATTACATTTTCCAGCACGGCAAAGTTGACTCAAGACTTTATTACAACCAACTGCAGTGACTTCATTGGCAAAGATGAATGGCCACTGAACTCACCAGGCCTTAACCCTCTTGATTGTGCCTGAGCGCTACAAGGCGTTTCATCGAAGAGCTAAAGAATCACGCAGTTAGTATGGGACCAGCTGCCGCAGGACTCAATCAACAAATCCACAGTGAGCTTCACAAAAGACTTTTGAAGACCTCTGTGGTCGTGCAGACTCCTCTCTTTTCTCTTCTGTGCTACACAACCCTTGCCATTTTCTAAGTTGTCCTTTGCCTCGTTTAAAAAATGTTGTCTATTCACTACATCCTCGTGGGCACAATCGAGAAATCCCGCGTGTTGACGCATTATCTCGGTGTGGTTCTTTTTCACCCGAATGCTGTACAATTGAGTTTATTTTTATTGTGAATGTAATTACTATTTTTTGATTTCTATTTACTCTAGCTACTCCTAGGCAATAGCTTGTTATGATTATTTTATGAGTGTACATTATTTCATGGTTCATATCATGATGTGCCCGCAGCGCGCCTGCAGGCGGTTCTAGAAAGTACAAACAAGCTTACTAACTTATTTTGTATGTATGTATGTATGTATGTATGTATGTATGTATGTATGTATGTATGTATGTATGTATGTATGTATGTATGTATGTATGTATGTACTTATGATGGATGCATGTATGTATGTATGACTTGCATGTATGTATGTATGTATGTATGTATGTATGTACTTATGTATGTATGTACGTATGCATGTATGTAATAATACTAACGTATGTGTATATATATATATGTAAGCAATGTATGTATGTATGTATGCATATATATATGTATGTATGTATGTGTGTATGTGTGTATGTATGTATGTATATGTGTATGTCTGCGATTGGTAGTAGTAGGAAAGTGAATAAACTAGGACATTTGACCAATATTATAGTCAATTCACCACCTAATAGGTTATAAAACGTATTATTAACCTATAATTAGGTTACAAAATCACAACAACCAACACCATGGTTCCAATACCAACCAAATAGGCCACCATAAATTGAAAAATGAGCCACAATTCATGCACAAACCATGGTCAAAACGTCCGCCATTACGTCAAAAGTCACGGGAATTTCCAATAGTTTCGATGATGAGTCATTGCTCAACAAACAAACAAAAAACATTCTTTCATGTATAAAATGAATGAAAATATTTTTCCTTTTTCACTTAAAGGAATGCCAACACAATATAAAATGGAATACACAAGAAAGACTGTTATTGAATTAAGAAAAATTGCGAAATAGAGCGGAATTGTGGGTTATATACCACGAAAAGTGGATTTGTGATTGCTAAAATTGAAGCTCACGGGGCTCAAACACTCATCACCTCATATTTTACTCCAATCTCATCCAATGCTAGTTTGATGGACGCGCCCGTTCCATACATTAGAGTTCCAACACTCGTTCCCATGACAGCTACGACAGCACGAAAAATATTCGTTAAGACTAAGTCTGCTATTAATACATTCGCAAAGTGGATTGAAGGGTACATACCTGAAGAACCAAGGAGAAAGGTGAACGAGAATATAAAAGCACTGAAAGCCAAAGTGAATTCTATATTCGGTAAAATTCTTATGAAAACACGCGAAATAAAAGAGACGGCCACAGCTATCAAGGGCTGCACGAAACAATACACGGTCGAAGGCGCAAACGGAATTGACGCCACATCTTTTCTTGACACCGTTCGAGCACAGGCGGTAGACTTGTTGACTAAAAATCGAAAGACTAATGTTAATTTTATCCCTACCTGCACAATGGAGCGTATTGATACGAAATCCGGGTAAGTGGATACCGAGGATTTTCCGTTTCGTTCAAAGTCTGAGGTGGTTCTAGACTCCACCGATACGAGCGAAATTTACAACAATGCGAAAGATAAAATCCTAGAGTCTATGGCAGCTTTCCAGATACGAGGTAGTAACTGGAGACTTAGAGCGGCTCAAAAATTAGAAATCAAAACGATTGCTTATAAACAGCTGAAGGGTAGTTCTTACATTCCACTACCGAAATGTCTAGCGAGTAAAAAGGCTATTGTTAATATGAAGAACGAAGACGAAGAATGCTTCAACTGGTGTGTAACGAGAGCCTTAAACCCTGTTGTCGAACATTCGGAAAGAATAACGAAAGAATTAATAAAATAATCTGAGGAACTTGATTGGTCCAGCATTGAATTCCCAGTCGCAGCGGATGCTAACGTGATAAGTAAGTTTGAGAGAAATAATAATATTAGTATTAATGTTTTCGGTCACGAGAAAGATGTTTACCTATTCCCACTATATTTATCGAGGCACGAGAGCGATATCAGTGTAGATCTATTACTCATTTCTGATGGAGAAAAGAAGCATTCTTGTTGGATAAAGAACTTTACCAGATTGATGGCGGTTCACACAGAAAACTCATGCAATTCTATGCATTATTGTAAAAGATGTTTGATAGGATATAGAAATATAGAGTAATTAAATAAACATACCGAGTACTGTTCCCAACACGCCGCTCAAAAGATAGAACTTCCAGAACCAGGAACTATGTTGAGCATAAAAAATTATTATCGAAAGATGAGAGTTCCCTTTGTCGTGTGCGCCGATTTTGAATCTTTCATAAAACCTATAGGCACCTGTCAACCAGATCCCAACATGTCTTACACCAACAGATATCAAAAACACGTCCCAAGTTCTTTCTGCTATTATATAAAATATTTTGACGATGACCTATATTTGCAATCTCCTGTGACGTTCACAGCAAAGAGCGAAGACGATGATGTAGCTCAGATATTCGTTGACAGACTTATAGAGAACATAAAATATATCTATGATTGATTTAAATTTCCAAAGAAAATGATATTTGGAAAGCAAGAACAGGCGCTATTCGATTCCGCTATCGTTTGTCACATATGCGAAGGCGAACTGGATAAAGATCGAGTTAGAGACCATTGCCATTTAACTGGAAAATATAGAGGCGCCGCTCATCAGAATTGTAATCTAAATTATATAGTTCCCAAGTTTTCCCCACTATTGTTCCATAATCTATCCGGTTACGACAGTCATCTATTCGTAAATAAATTACGAGGTGATGATAACGAAAAGATTAATTGCATCCCTAGCAACGAAGAAAAGTACATCTCTTTTAGTAGAGAAGTCGTACTTGATAATTTTATAGATGAAGAAAATAAGTTAAAAACTGTCAAACGAGAATTACGTTTCATCGATAGTTTTAGATTCATGGCATCGAGTCTCGACGCTTTATCGAAGAACCTGAGCAAAGATCAGTGTAAGAATATAAGCAAACACTATTCTGGTAATCAGCTCGATCTCTTGGTTAGAAAAGGATTATATCCTTACGATTATGTTGATTCCGTCTAGCGACTGAACGAAACAGAACTACCACCAAAGTCAGCATTCTACTCAATACTTAGCGACTCAGGTATTAGTGAAGAAAACTACAACCATGCACAGATGGTATGGAAAGAATTCGGATTCAAGACATTGAGAGAATACCACGATTTATATAATGTGACTGATGTTCTTCTGCTTGCTGATGTGTTTGAGAATTTTAGAGATGTATGCAGTGAGAACTATGGCCTAGATACCGCCTGATACTATACTTTGCCAGGTCTTGCTTGGGATGCTGCATTGAAGTTGACAGGAGTAAAGTTGGAGTTGTTGAGCGACTATGATATGATACTAATGGCTAAGCATGGGATTAGGGGAGGTGTCAGCACCATTTCGCACCGTTATGGACAGGCAAACAATAAGTATATGGGAGAAGCGTTTGACGATAGCAAGCAATCAACATTTATAGCCTATTTAGACGCGAACAACCTGAACGGATGGGCAATGTGTAAGAATCTACCAACTCATCGGTTCCAGTGGATGGGTAGCGATGAGCTAAACGATTGGAGATCTTCACCATGTATATTAGAAGTCGATTTGGAATATCCTAGAGAATTGCACGATCTTCACAACGAATATCCTCTTGCTCCAGAGAGTGTTAAAGCCAAAGAATCGGATGTGTCAAAACTCATTCCAAACCTGTGTAATAAAGTAAAGTATATAGTGCATTACGAAAATTTAAAGCAGTATGAAAAGTTTGGGTTTGAAGATAATGAAAATTCATCACGGAATTAAATTTGAAGAAAGTGCTTGGCTGAAAAAGTATATAGATCTAAATACTAATCTGAGGACCAGAGCCACCAACGATTTCGAAGAAGACTTGTTCAAACTAATGAACAATAGTGTGTTTGGCAAGACGACTGAGAATATTGAGAATCGTGTAGACATAAAATGGGTGTGTAGTGAGAAGGAAGCTATTAAGCTAGCAGCGAGAACGAGTTACGACACTCGAACTATTTTTGATGAAAACCTAATCACCATTCACATGAAACGGACGAAGCTATGTTACAACAAGCCTATATATCTTGGTATGTGTATTTTAGACTTGATAAAACTAACGATTTTCATTTTAATTACATAAAGAAAAAGTTTGAAGATAAAGCAAAGTTACTTTTTACAGATACGGATTCTTTAGCCTATGAAATTTTGACCGAAGACTTCTACGCCGATATAGCGCCCGACATCAGAAGTAGGTTAGACGCTAGCGACTATCTTAAAGACCACACCTCTGGTATAGAAACTGGCATCAACAAAAAGGTCATTGGCATGTTCAAAGATGAAGCAGCTGGTAAACAGATCGAAGAGTTTGTAGGTTTAAGATCGAAACTGTATTCGTACAAGATGGCCGGAGTAGACCACAAGAAATGTAAAGGTGTCAGGAAGAATGTCGTTAAGAAATCAATCAGTCACGAAGATTACAAAGTCTGCTTGTTAACCAAGAGAGAACAATTGCGACAGATGAATGTCATTCGATCGCATCTTCACGATATCTACACCGAAGAAATGAACAAGGTAGCTCTCTCAGCAGGCGATGATAAACGAGTGATTCAGATAGATGGAATCCACACTTTAGCATATGGACATTATTCCCTAAATATAAAATGAGTGTTATACAAATCGATGTCGAAGGTGTTACGCTACCTAATATTGCTTTGTCGAACGTTGCTCTAATCGAAGCGGCGAGGAAACTAAATATAAATATTTTCTGAGGAGTTTTTCTAAGAGAATAGTTGCCGAAGAGGCCGAGAGCCAACGAAAGTGGCATCCTTATTCTCGATGATTCTGACGGTAAAGGAACGCATTGGACGTGTTGGATCAAGCGCGCCAATGATAAGATTTATTTCGACAGTTATGGACTACCTCCACCTACGAAATTGATCAACTATCTACAAAGACCGCTATTCTACAACAGCGATCGAATACAACCTAACGGTGAAGTGTATTGCGGTCATTCATGTTTGTATGTATTGAAGAAGACGATCAACGAGGGATGTAAATTTCAAGAAGTCGTAAACGAATTGTATTAAATAATAATATATATATAAAAAGATGCCTGTTGATAAATTTGGACGAACCGATACTGGATCAACTCAAAGAATAGTTTCTGGAGGTGTTACTCTATCTCAAGCGAGTAATACATTTCTAAAAAGAGATGGAACGAACGCAATGGAGGGTGATTTGGAAATGAGCGGCAACTCGATAAAAGGTTTACCGACTGACATTCATCCACCAGTCTTAGCCAGCCAGGCTGCGAGCTTTGGACAAGTCGAAGCCTTAGTCAACCAAGCGATAACGAATGATTCTGCCAGCGATTGCCTGAGAGCTTCGTGACAGCGGCTCCAACCATGACTTCTGATACAACGACAATAAGCGGTTTAACTTACGAAGCTAGTGCTAGCAGTTTTCGCAGTGTGCACGGTCATGAATTCAGTCCGCGGAGGTCTTTCTAAACGCTTCTCGCTACCCCGACATTTGGGTCTCCGAAACAGCCGCAAATGCTTGCATACAGATGAAGTACCCCATTCCTCTATCAATGTCGGGATTTTACATCCTGCTGGCCGTTCTGATAACGAAGAAATTACTAGTTGGAAGGTTCAAGCTAGTAACGACGGAATAGTATTTACAGATATTCTAATCTCTCAAACGAATGTCCTCCAGATTGGACTTTTGATAAAGTTAACATTTCCCCCTTCAACTAATTACACGTATTGGAGATTTCATGTTATATCCACGAGTCCTGGTGCTGAAACAGCTGCCGTTTGCATGCTACAGTGGAAACCAACGCTGGCCGATCTCACACGAGGAAGAAAATGTTACGTCGGTTACGTGCCGAGGTTAACTTCGGACACTAGCCATTATGGTTTTCAAGCGAACGCCAGTGCTTCATCTACGAATAACAAAGCCTTTCATACATTCAAAGATGAAGGAGAATGGGTGTCTGAGGTTAGCGCAACAATGGAAACGTGGATATCTATCAAGGGCCCAACCGCAGTAAGAATCTGGAAGATCGTCTTAAGGGGGGAAAACAACGAAAGGATTTCCGCCTGGACGATACTCGCATACAATTATGAAGGACAAGAGGTTATTATTTACACGTCGGGTAGTAACGCTTATTTAGGAATTACTTGCCAAGAATTCTAAATCGATTCAGTTGGAAAATATCAGAACTATAAGTTAGATTGCCTCCAGGCTGAACCGGGGAAGCCAGGATTAAGCGTGATGCAGTTATTCGTGTATGATGATTAAATTCGCTATGATTTTCAATGAGAAACATCATTGAAAATTTAAACCACAACATCAACAACTTCGTTATCTCCAGATACCAACCACGATATACGACGTGCTGTAATGCGGTTCCTTTTCTATCCTCGTTTTTGGAAAATTAAATGTCTTGTTCTCTTTATTCGTTTGCAACTTTTCGAGCAATGGCGCCTCGAATACGCTCATGTAATAGTCCGCCTCATCCGGGGAAAATACCGTAATGCGTAGAAATAACCTACTGTACAGTACAGATATTGCTTCGTTTTAACTGTGTAAACTACGTCTTCTTCCAAAGTTTTGAAATCTATAAATTTACGAGTTCCCATTTTTTATTAGCCAGGATAAAACTTTATGTCAACATCTTAATCTCGTATCTATTTCTCCATACTTTATCGCTGGAACGACGTATCATATTCGCGCAAACTTGTAACGCCATACTCGCCTTATACAACGACGGGTAGACGACTATTTCGTTCGTGTCTGTATCTAAAATCTCTACGCGTATGGAATTATTTCGAATCGTTTTTAGATGCTCGCACTCGGGTGCCACATCCTTTTCTCCTTCACCGGCGCCTTCAGTTCTGATTCCGATAAAATACCCTTCTCAACTAGTATTCTTAACATTTCTGGTTTGTTCATATAACTCGACTTTATTCCATTTTCCTTTAATAGCGATATCAGTTGTGGGAGTTTCCTTTTTGTATAATAGAAAATATTTTCTTTAATATACAACGCTCATCTTCTGACCGTCTGATTGGAAGTTTAGCAATTTATCTGAAATGACAATTGCATAAGCTTCCGTTCCAACCGGCACCGCAGTATTGAAAGTAGCCTTGATCTGGATGTCTACGACAGATGACTTTAACCGGATTGCTTACTCACATCGAAAACTAATAGCGGATGTAAATCCTTATAATCGGCCGGCGCAATGTTGCTCTGAGTCACGAGCTGATCCATCCCATAGACTTTCTCGCTAAAGGTCGCGGCGTCTCTATAAGCTCTCGAAAATTGCTGATTCGGGAATGATAGGTTGTAATTGACTGCTGTGTATCTTCCTTGGTTCATCATCACGTACATGTTTTTTATATCGCAATGATCGAAATTGATGGATTAGTTTGTTGATTGCCGCTTCGATTCGTTTGAAATCCAACGATAATATACCTCGGTTTTTCCGGTGATGTATTTATGCTAAGTCGCGCCAACTAAATGTGGTAGATTGAGGAACCGTTATGGTATCGCATTGATGAGCTCGATAGGCTACTGGTGATGTTGCCTTTGATTCGATTGTTTTATACAGCTGCATTCTTTCCATGTCGGACGGAATGATATGAGGCATAAACCATGAAATGTTACTGATGTTGACTTTCCCGGCAACCGCGACGTTATCCCTAAAAATAGCATCGTCGTTGGATCTGCGAACGAGAGCTAAAGTATGCATCATGCCGTAGACTATCTTATCGTAATCTTCGCAGAATTCAAAAAAGTGCGTTAGAGGCATGATGAAACTAAATGTGCCCTTTGCAGTTGGTTTCTGAATGAGATAAGCTTGTCTGATCGCGAAGAGTTGTCGACTATAACAGCAGTCGCGGCGGTATCTTTAGTCCATTATTGGTTAAGTTATTGTGCAAGAGCGAAGTCGTTGGGATACTTCAATAGGCCCAGCATAGCTGTGGATTGTCCAGGATGAAACACGCTTTCGATTTCTTGATTCGATAATGGACCGATGAACTAGCTGAGGAGTTGCATAAACCCGTAGTAAGACGTTTTAGGAAGAGGAAGGTGTACGTTGGTGGAATAGATGAAATATGGGCTGCTGATTTAGTCGATATGCAGAGTTTCGCTAAAGATAACGATGGCGTGAAATACTTACTAACCGTAATAGATGTGTTTTTCAAGTACGGTTGGATTGTGCCATTAAATGATAAGAGTGGAAAATCTAAGGCTAGTGGCTTCGTGAAAATATTCGAGAGCGGTAGAAGACCAGGCAAGGTTTGGGTGGATAAAGGTAAAGAATTTTATAATAAAGACGTTAAGAAATTAGTCGAGTTGTATTCTACGGAGAACGAAGAAAAGTCGTGCGTTGTTGAGCGCTGGAATAGAACAATGCGTGAAAAAATGTTTAAGTATTTTACAGCTAATTCAACTAGACGATATATCGATGTGTTGGATGAAATGGTTAGTAATTATATTGAAACTGGGCATTCTTACATTAAAATGACACCCTCTAAAGCTAGTTTGAAAATGAATGAAAAGGTAGTTTGGATGAACTTATACGGTGATGATATCTCGGAACCTATTATACCCAGGTTTTCGATCGGTGATAAAGCTAGAATAACGAAGAAGATGAACATCCTTGAGAAAAGGTTTTACACCGAGATGGACGGAAGAGATCTTCACAATTTCAAAGATTCAATACACGGATCCACCAACTTATAAGATCACTGACTATAATTGTGAGGAAATACATGTCTCATTTTATGAACAGGAGCTACAGAAAAAACTACTCAAAAAATATTTAGAATAGAAAAAGTTATCAGGAAACGGGGAAACAAGTCGCTGTTGAAATGGTTGGGTCATCCTGAGTCAGTTAATTCCTTGGTTGATAATGAAGACTTGGTGGTCACGTGATGACTCACCATCGAAACTATTGGAAATTCCCGTGACTTTTGACCTTGGTTTGTGCATGAATTGTGGCTCATTTTTCAATTTTATGGTGGCCTATTTGGTTGGTGTTAGAACTATGATGTGGGTTGTTGTGATTTTTGGTGATTTTGTAACCTAATTATAGGTTAATAACACGTTTTATAACCTATTAGGTGGTGAATTGACCATAGTATTGGTCAACTGTCCTAGTTTATTCACTTTCCTACTACTATTGGTGCTTCGGGCTTCTAGCAGCGTCCAATGCGGTTTGTTTGTGTCGTAGGAGAGTCGTCGGCTAATGGACAGGGTATTTGTCGGGAATAAACGATTGTCTGCATGCGTGCCTCTTCCCTGCTTCCATCCCTTCGTCGTTCTTCCTTTCCTTCGTCCCTCTTTTCCTACCTAGTCTCCTATCCCTCGCCTGACCATATTGCGACCAAATGGCAAGTGTTCTGACGCCCTAAATTACCAGTGTAAATCATTTTGGAGATCACGAGGTCGTCGCAGAAGTCTACGTCTAGTTGAGACATTTCCGACTCTCTCTCTTCTGTCTCTGTCTCTGTCTGTCTCTCTCTCTCTCTCTTTCACTCTTTGTCTCTCTCTCTCTCTGTATATCTCTATCTATCTATCTATCTATCTATTTATCTATCTATCTATCTATCTATCTATCTATCTATCTATCTATCTATCTATCTATCTATCTATCTGTCTATCTGTCTGTCTATCTGTCTATCTGTCTATCTGTCTATCTGTCTATCTGTCTATCTATCTGTCTATCTATCTATCTGTCTATCTGTCTGTCTGTCTGTCTGTCTGTCTGTCTGTCTGTCTGTCTATCTATCTATCTATCTATCTATCTATCTATATATCTATCTATCTATCTATCTATATATCTATCTGTCTATCTGTCTATCTGTCTATCTGTCTATCTGTCTATCTGTCTATCTGTCTATCTGTCTATCTGTCTGTCTATCTATCTATCTATCTATCTATCTATCTATCTATCTATCTATCTATCTATCTATCTATCTATCTATATATCTGTCTGTCTATCTGTCTGTCTATCTGACTGCCTGTGCGTCTGTCTGTTTGTCTGTCTTCAGGAACGAAATGGATTCATTGAGACCCATGGTCCAGCTGTTGTGTCCAAGCTTCTCACGGCGGTTATAATGGAACAGAAAGATCAAAGATTTCTTAAGCTACGTCAATCATTGTTCACTGTATGATATCTGCACAGTTTGCAATACATGGACACAAAAATATATTAACTGTTGATTAATTAATTTTTATTACTGCAGTCTTTACTTGCTTCAGGCCATCAAATTCGAATCCAAAGTAGGAGAGACTAGTGAGTTAAAACTCTTCTATGGTGGATGAATAGAATTCACTCATCAGACGCAGCAAAACAGAGCGCAGCACATGTGTGGAACTATTAGTCAGACATGTGGAACTATGGATTAAACATGTGGAACTATGGGTATTAACACACATACAGACGCCAGTAATTTATAGGCATAGGATCGAGGCACATACCGAACGTGTCAACAGACATTCCGTTGAACTGACGGGGACAGGGTACTTCGGCCACCTGTCCAGCCGGTGTGGGAGGCCAGCAAGTCACAGTGTCCCAGATGACATCACACCACACGAACCTCTCAGGATCAGCTGCACCATCACCTCCTACAAACAACAGCAACTTTCAACATCCACGGAAACCGTGTTGGAAGAAATATCATATACATGGGGAAACTGACTGGGCTTAGAGTGCCTCTGAGTAGGTATTTTGAATATTGGAGTGGTATATAAAAATGATCTGAATGAATCGATGAAATAGTATAATAATAATAATAATAATAATAATAATAATAATAATAATAATAATAATAATAATAATATATAAAATATAATAATATAATAATATCGCCACATGGGCGATAACTGCATGATGTGAAACACATATGCATAATAATAATAATAATAATAATAATTATTATTATTATTATTATTATGGCTGCATTTCAATAATGAGCAGACCTACAATTCGAATTATTACTTAAAGATATATATTGTATAAATATTATTATGACTGACAGTTCTTTAATTGACGATCACTGTGGGCTGTTTGAACGTGCCTCTGAACGCTATGGCGTTGAATCTTTGAGTGCAAATGGAGAGACGTTGAAACAAATGCACGGTCTCCATAGGATCTCCTGATACGGCGGTCATGCGGCGACTCAACTCCGTCAAGAACTCGCGTCCAGCGCGATTGATGGGTCCCAGTGATTCGAATGCCAAGGGAACGAAGTCATGTGTGGTTGGATGAGTAGAATAATTGTTATTATTATATGCATTGACTTATGTGGCTGTGTGCCTATAGTGGGACTATTGTCCTTTCTGGGTTCCTGTTGTTAATAATAATAATAATAATAATAATAATAATAATAATAATAATAATAGTAATAATAATGATAATAATAATAATAATAATAATAATAATAATAATAATAATAATAATAATAATAATAATAATAGCTGTCTTGAAGATGTCTTGAAGAGGCGCTATGTAAATCCTCCAAATAAATAAATAAATAAATAATAATAATAATAATAATAATAATAATAATAATAACAACAATGGCCATTCCAAAGCAACGCTCCCTAATCATTACTCACGAGGGATCATATGTACATCAGAGAAAAAACTAATAATAATAGCAACAGCAATAATAATAATAACAATAACAACGATAAAAATAGGGTCTAATGATGACGAAATTTTCCTTGTGTACATGTATATATATATAGGTGGCGGTTCCCGGACAATTCGGCGACGGACAATTCGGCGACGGACAATTCGGCGCCGGATGAGTTTGTAACAGGGCTTAAGGTGTACCTGGACGGTCATGGACGGCGTCCAGGCACTAATTTTCGAGGCTGGACGCCGTTCTGCCACTTATTTGGCCAGCAGAGCCTGGACGCCGTCCATGATCGTCCATGCAACAGTGCAATTCCTCTATATGCGTAGACCTACGTTATTATCAACAGGAAAAAGAGGAGGGAACAATTTTCGCGCTTCTCACGTTTACAAACTTTATTTCACAACTTTCAAAACGATGCCGGTCCCACTGTCCCCTTGTCAACAATTTCACAAAGGAAAGCAATCCTATGTAGGCCTACGCTTTAAATTACAACAAATATTTCACCAACAAATAATTGACGGCTAAATAATGGTTGATGGACAAAAGTCTAACGAATGATAACAAATTCTATTTTTCGCCCATTGTTTTTGGTTAAATAGAAGTTGGATTGATAATAACAATGTCTGCAAATCCAGCTTCTGGTTCAGCAAGAACCATTTTTGTCAATTCAACTTCTATTTAGGCAAATATTCTTTTCAATGATCCAACTTTAATTTCTGCAGGCATTATGTTCATCTAAATAGCATCTGTTTCGGAAGAATTTCGATCACCCATCTAACTTCTATTCCAGCACCATTAATATCACCAATCCAACTTCTGTTTTGACAAACACAGTGAACCACAGTGCACGAACCCTTTATCGTCGACTTAATATGTTGGTGCTCTGCCTTTGCAACATTTAGTTCTTAACGTATTGACACTAGGAGGCGTCCCTAAATGACGTCACGCTCCTATGGGGAGGGGTTACGGATTTCTGACGATGTGTGACAAGGGGAGATGGGTCGACGAAATGTGACGTCACATCATCACCTCAAAATACGTAATTTTAATAAAAACTTACACTCATTTAAACAAGTTCCATTTAATTAGCAGTAGTTGTTAAACAATTAAACAACACTAATTATGACTATGATAGTCTTTCGTCCTGAGGAATGCATAAGATAGTGATCATTATAGGCTACTTATTTCTCCTTTCCATTTTTCTTCGTCCTACTATTATAATTTCAAATATTTTATTGCTATAACAACAAATTTGGATAATTATAAAAAAAATTTGCATTAAATTCTGGACATCTGGTTTGATTTGGGGAGGGGGGTCAGGGCCTTATGACGTGATGTCATATTTGAGGGGTCAGGGCATTTGTGGCTACGTGTGACGAAGGGGGAAGGGGTCAAAAATCGTCCAAAATTGCGTGACGTCATTTTCGACGGCTCCCCTAGCGTCCAGGCACTTCTTTTTTACACTTTAAGCACTGGTTTGTAAGTGTATTATGTAGTAACTAGCATTTTTTAAATATTCAGAATGGGAGCGAAATAGTATTCTCATATTATCCAGCACATGTCTGGTTATTATAGAGATTGGTGAAGACAACATCCCTAAAATACTGACTGAGTAATTGCGATTAAAGAGTACAGTAACATTCAGACATGGATTTATCAACTTCTACTGCCGTTAGTAGATACTATGTGAGTCAGAAACTGAAATCGATGTAATTTGTAATATTCTTTAGTTTTCACTACAGTGGAGGACTGTTCTAGTTAGAAGGTAACACGGTCCATATATGTGTTAACTATGACTCTATAATAACCAGACATATGCTGGATCATATGGAGAATACTATTTCGCTCCCATTTTAAACATTTTAAAAATGTCAGTTACTACATACTGATATCTGGTCTAAATACACTTACAAACTCATATGGCGCCAAATTGTCCGCGCGCAGAATTGTCCTGGCGCCGAATTATCTGCGCCGAATCGTCCGACGCCGAATCGTCCGACGCCGAATTGTCTGGAGCCGAATTGTCCGGTCACCATAGGTGGCCCTACCTAGCGGGACCACGGTCACTTCTGGGTCTCCTCTTGTCTCCACAGAAATGTTAAACATGCATATTGTCAATTGGTGTATCTTGTATCTTGGAGCAATAAAAACTTATGGTTATATAATAATAGTAAAAGTGGTTGTGGCATTGGTAACGGTAGCAGTATAGCAATAATAGTAGTTATAGTAGTGTAGTAGTAATACTATAGCATGGAACTAATAGTCGTATAGTATAGTAACAGTAGCAATAGTAGCAACAGTAGTAGTAACAATAATAGTAATCTTCACTGCTTATCCAATACCTTTGACTTGCCAGAATTGGATGACACATCCCTTCGAATGCAAATGTTATTAAATATCTCCCGACAAACTGTATGCCTCGCGAAGGCCGGATGACTATATTACTTCGGGTAAAATGTACAGATAAAGGTCGTTGGCCTTTGAAACCCTGGGCCCAATTAACAACGCACAATGTATGCCTTAATCAGGTCGCTTGGTCGCTATTTCCCACACGTGTATCGGGAGAGGCAAAAGATACACAGGCCTTCGTTCGTTTCCAGCACCTATCCGTTATTGCGAATCAACAACCCTTTAACACCCTGACGACCTTTCGAAGCACCTTTCGCAACGCCGGAACTTGATGAGATTTAGCCAACCCAGATATTACCTAATTCGGACCTCATCATCTCAGTCCCCGAGGGGTCATAATTATGTGGGTTCATGGGCTAAATATAATAATAACTACAACAATAATAATAGCAATGAAACGGACACTGATAATGTTGCACGGGTAACTATTTTGAGTCTTTAGGAGGTAAAACGAAAGTAAGTAATAATGGATATTGTTCTCATGGGTATGAAAAGTAGGAGTACGATATCCATCAAGGCAAAAAGTGGGAGCACGGGTTACTTTCGTAATGCCGAAAATTATGCATGATAACTTATTCTTTGGTAGTATAGACCGAGACGTGACAAGAGACGAGATCTCACTTGCTTATAGCAGTCCAAGGCAGTAGGAAGCGAAATTGATAACTATACTACGTATGCATAGTAACATAACGCCGGTGAGTAAGTAGAATGTGGATTAGCAGTTGCACAAACAGCTTGTAGTCTCTTGAGGAAGCTAAGCTCAACGTTTTAGCTGTATCAATTCGATTGCTGGTGGGTCCAGGTAAAAGTCGTACGGAGGTACATGTGTACATATTCATTCATTTCTAACATTTATGTAGCACCTCTTCTAATAACACTACTCAGAGGTGCTCCAGAGGATATAGGCAGATCTCTTTATGTTGTTCCTTGTATCTCTCTGTCTCTCTTACCCTATCTATGTCTGTTCAACTCCACCAACATTAAATTTTGTACTAGCACTTAAATGCTCCATGTGGCATATGTCAATTGCATACAACTTAGGGGTATACGAGGTATCGCCCACTCTTCGTTTATTAGTTACTCAATGAATAAACACCAGCTTGTGAAATGTAATGACTATATTGACCTCAACCTTTAAACTCACTAAGTCTGGTGTGCCTCAAGGGTCGATTCTCGGTTCTTATTATTTTGCTTTTGATCAATGACCTCCCCAATGCCTCTAAACTCGTTACCTTTTTATTGTTCGCATATGATACAAACATTTTTCCTCCCATAAATCTTACGATGAACTATTTGCATTGCTGAATCGCGAGCTCATTTACGTTAATGATTGGTTTACCGTCATTAAAGCTCTCCCAGAACGTAGGGAAAACAAATAATATTCTTTTTCGTTATCATCGTAAACCGGAACTTGCTGATCTGAATAAAAAAATGTGCTAATTCCTGAAATCTATTCTGCACAATTTTGCGAATACATTTTTACCACTTTCTCACTTGGAAGGATAAAATCCAAATTATATCAATTAAAATAGCACAAAATTTAGGTATTATATTCAGATTCACCCATTAACTTGATAGGAAAATCCGCACCAATTTACACTATGCAATGATTCATCCATATTTATCCTATGATACTTTTATTTGGGCCTCTATAGTTATGCTTCAGGATTGAAAAGGCTGATTATACGCCAGAAGAGGGCACTTTGTTTGGTTGATGATTCTAGCTACACTATTCCAACTGAGGTCATTTTAAACAAACCAAAATTCTAAATATCGGCCAGGTAGCAACCTTCCAAACTGCTGACATAATGTTTAGGCATCATGACAATCAACTTCCTCCCATTTTCTGTGATTATTTCGTCCACTCATCTAAAGTTAATCCGTAGGGCTACGCTGTGTGCATCTAATAACTATATACATGTATGGGCCGATTTTTGCACGAACTAATAGGCCTACTAGAAAATTTCCAATCAGACACACTGGACCTATGATCAGAAATAGCTCACCATCCACCCATCGTTTACAACCTGACATACTTGTATGCACATCTAAAAAGAGTTTACGTGGTTATCTTATCAGTGACTTTTTGCCTAATAATGTTCAAAACTTTTATTTATTACTTTCCTATTTTCCATCTTCTATTTCACATAGTCTATTGCACTTTTGCCTTTTCAGTTAACTAGTTAAGCCTCTAATTAATTTACATTTTGCTTTACTTTCAACCAACCGTCTGTATACTTGATCTTCTAATAAAAGGGTGACCCGATAATAGCGGGACTACTGTCCCTTCAGGGTTTTCTTTTCCCTTGCTTCCTTTGTTTTTGTGAAAAATGTGTTTCTGCTGTTATGTTTTGTTGTGGGAACAATTAAAAAATAAAAATTCTGGTTATTATATTATATTATATTATGATTTCTATAAATAAACGAATATTGATTGATTGATTGATTGATTTCCAGCCTCTCTGTATATGATTTATTTCGTCTGTTTAGCCTTGTCTTTGTATCTTTATATGTCCTATGTATACGTCTCATTCTGTCTCAATTTGTATCTCCTCTTCTGTGTGACTTTCCTGTGTCTTTCTCGGTCTCTTCCTTCTCTTCGTCTCTCTATCTCTATCTCTTTTGCCCTCTTCTCCCTGTCTTTGTCGTAAATCCTCCACGATACGTTTATGGAAGTTGGCAAATGAGGGCACTAAACTAGGCGCCCGTGAGGTCAATTTGGTTGGAGACCGGGGGCCAATAATGGGGTTCGTTATTCAGTTGCAGCGAAGGAAATACAGCTATAACCGACAAGAAGAAATCTCGCATATTCCATTCGGTCTCTTGAGTAACTTCATAGTCGGAACATCGACCGATTTTTTATACGCATTTAATGAATGCAATATTAGTATTATTATTGCAGGCATCACACGCAGCAGAGAGCAATAACTGCCGATCTTTAGGCCAATACATAAACGTCGATATTTTTAACTTTTATTTATTCATTCTTTCGTTGATTCAATCTCTCTCTATTCATCTGTACATCCATGCCATGTACTCCTCTTTCCTACTCTACCTTCTATTATCTATGCATCCATGCAATCCACCCAAACTAACTCAACCATACGATCATTTTGACAATAGATTACTTTACCGCAGCAGTGAACTGTTTCTGTCGTGTATTGTCAAGATACATTGTACATGTATGAATATTAGTTCAGAAAGAGGAGCCAAGGTTAGTATGAAACAGTTAGCTTTTCTTGGCTAATATTGCACTGCACTTATAGATTCATGACTATAACTGTAATAGACTACTTGTAGTGTACAATAAACAACAATATATACACAGTGTCTCGAAATAAACCAAGCAAAATTGTTTTGTCAAAACTTCGTCAAATTTAAACCAACTTTAATAACTTTTGGTAGGTAGATGGCATGATCGCTGAAGTTTTATGCTATATATAAATTTTCCACCTCACCTGACTCATATCACCGCACTATCTTGTTAAACATAGATGTGACAATTTTTATATAACGATTAAATTCTATTACTTGCAACAAACTATCTGACGACTGAATTAGCATGCAGAAAAGTAAAATATGATTTACTTAGCAGAGTGTTTAATTGTTACGACAGATCTGCTTAGAATTGGTGCTCGAAATGTGCTAGACGGCGACGCCACTGGCCGATAGCAGCACCAAAGATCGACTGGTTAAAGCGCGCCCATTCGTCAATGAATTCGGTGGCCATAGTGTTGGAGGGATGAAGTCGGGCGTCTCTCACTCCAGGAAAGAGACGGTGTCGCGAGCTCGATACACCGGGGCGCCATCTTGTTGAAAGACAAAAATCTCACCCTGGGATATCTGGCGTATGTCTGGCAGTAGCTTATGGGCAAGAAGGTTGTTGCAATAGTATGCCCCATTCACTTTGCC
This sequence comes from Bimastos eiseni, assembly GCA_959347315.1. Lineage (NCBI taxonomy): Eukaryota > Metazoa > Annelida > Clitellata > Crassiclitellata > Lumbricidae > Bimastos > Bimastos eiseni. The sequence goes on from OY365806.1 coordinate 44,690,974, forward strand.
ACCCGGTTCGATGAACTGGAGTTCAGTGCAGCCATTGCAAGTAATAAAATGTAAGCGTTATACTAAAAACTGGCACATCTGTGTTTACCAAGGTAATGCGGTGATATGAGTCAGTTGAGGTGGAAAATTTATACACAACATAAAACTTCAGCTACTATGCCATCTACCTACCAAAAGTTATTAAAATAGGTGGAAATTTGATGAAGCTCTGACAAAAACAATTTTTGCTTGGTTTATTTTGAGACACGGTGTATATTCTACTCTCTACGACGTTCTGTATACTGTTCACAAACCATGCAGATGAAGGTTCCGTTGTCTGATATTTGTCGCAACTAATGTCCAGCTGTCAGCGTGTGCTTCTTTAATAATGCATTTGAACAATTATCACCGGCATTATATATATTAGAATGCACGATGAATAAAAGCTTCGCCTAATTGTTGGTGCTGAAAACACACACTTACAACTGTTATTGTGTTTTATTTGCTTCCATTTTATTTTTATTTTTTACATTTATTTATTTATTTATTATTGCACTTATCAATTGTGAACGGTCAGTTAAGCTGAGGCGCGAGAAAACTAGAGTGTCCAAAGTAGTTAAACGCAGTCCGTGTATCAGGTTCGAATGTTCAATCGCAGACTGCAATTTATATTTCAAATGTTAACCCATGAATACAGATAATATTTATTCTAAATCGAATATTATCGACACAAAGAAATGCGGCAAGTATTTATCCGAAACGGAATTTAATTTAAATCTGCATAAGACCTTTGCGCTTACTGTCTAATTTTAAGGGTGCCTGCATAAGACGGTCAATGGTGACCAAAGTCAATTCACAACGGTACGGTCAATTTCAGAGCGAGACATGAACGAGGATTGAACGTAGTTTAATCTTCAAAGGAAATAGGACAGAGGCGCTCTCAACCTAATGACGAAAGTCCAGGATGGAACAAAATGGTTTTCAAGGGCTTACAAAATAGAGAAAGGTCCTAAAAAGAGACAAACCGACAAATAACCAAACATTGACTAACAGGAAGACAGACACAGTCAGACAACGAGAAATGCAGAAAGACATGAGACCAGGAGAATATGATTCAGAAGCAGAGACAACCTGAGAAAATGACCAATAGACAAAGAAATAATTAAATCGAAAGAAGTGGAATAGAGATAGACAGATGCAAAGAGACGTACAGACAGCAGGACAAACAGGACAGACAGACAGACATATATGGTAGAGAACGAGAGACGGATAGACATCTTACCATCGGCTGTTGACTTCAACGAGGTCTCATTTCGAGAGCGACACGAAGTCTCATTAACTGGTTGAACTGAGATCATTTTCCAGCAGCCTTTGTAACGTAGCGCAACTTTCGTAAAGTCTCGACAACGAGGAAGACGTCAAAGTCGGACTGGCAACTCTTCAATCTGGCGTCCGCCTCCCAACCACCAGATGACGCTAGTGGCTCAACTGCAGCAATTGCACGTAGTCTGCATGCAGCCAAAATGGTTTAGTCTTTCTGCGTGCGATTATATATATGTAACGAAGGCGCTGGTTCAATTGCCTGATGTAGGCTACGCTTTCGAAAGCCACATGTATGTCCGCTGTAGGTACAAACTATTGTACTACTAGTGAGGTAATAGAATGCTCAGAGGACAACTAATTCATGTTGAAACTTTACGGCGGTTCGCTGAAAGCAGATACTAGCGTGGTCGAGAGCATCCTTAGACATTTACTGTCTGGTGTCAACGTAAAATGTCGCCTACTGCTGGAGAATTCCTGCGACGATAAAGGCGACGTCTGACTGTCTGACTGTCATAGGTCACAGCGATTGCGCCTTATTACCAAATAGCATTTCCTATGGCAGCTCTGTCTGTATCACTGCTCTATGCAGTCAACAGGGTTTTGGGCTTATTTAATATTTGTAGGCTATAGCTGGCTTTTATTGCTCTAAGCCCTCGCTTTTAGTCGACATTTCCGATCCATTCTTAATTATTCATCGCGACTATTCAGTCGCGAAAACCGTCGAATCTAAACATAATAGAAAGATCCTATGGTATTCATAGCTTTTAGAACGCTACTTAAAACTATGTAATCGTAATCGTCACATATGTTCGGTGCAAAAAAGATACGTGGTGGAAGTCTTTTTACTTGCATACGCCTAGTCAAAAACAGAAATAATATCCCATTTAGGGGTTGTCCAGAACTGGAGCGAAGACTCTAAAATGACCATCCGCATAGTCTAGAATCTTAGAGTCTAGACTCTAGACTCTCACGCAGCGTCTGTTCAAATATCCAATAGGCCTAGACGTTGAATTCCATTGTGCAAACGTTCAAAGGAGTTCAGACTCCGTTATGCAGCTGTTCAAACGTTGCCCAAGCGCTGTTCAACCGTTCAAACGTTGCCAAGGCTTCAGACTGCGTGATTGCAACCGTTCAAGCATTGCAAACACATCGACCTGTTCCTGCGGAGCAGACAGCAGCGCGGAATCGTCACAGTTCACTGATCTCAACCAGATTTCCATCCCAACTCCGCCGTCCAACGGATCCTGATGACTCTTCATCCTACGATACAGTGCAGCAACGGTTTCCATAGTAACGAGTCTAACGACGTTCCCATCAGTCGGATTGCGGCGACTGCGCCATCATTCGCTGATTAGGTGCCACCATCATCAGCAGCCAACGACGACTGGAGCAACCTGCTTGGAATGAGAAAATGCGGCTGAGAAGCGAAGCCAGAAATGCGATGACGGTATTAAGTCATTTAAACCGGATTATCCTAATTCGGTTCGAACGGACCAAGGAGTTCGATCACAATACCAATGGAGTGACAGAGCAGCCTCCTGCGGTCCACTTTTTAGTTGGAGGCTTGCAGAAGATGTCTAATGTTGGCCTAAGCTTGTGACCATTTCTCACTGGAACGTACAAAAGCTACACGCAAGAAATTCCTTTGCGAAAATTTCCGTCGCAAACAGAATTTGCAGCTTTTGCTCAGTGTAGCTGATTTTAGATTATTTCGTGTAAGTTGACTTTACATATTTAGGTTAGGTTTTGGGGTATTGTCAATAGTATTTTTTAGTTATAAAGACCAAATCAGGTATTGTCAATAGTTTTGGACTTACATGAGGCAAAATTGGAAGAAAATGTTCTGCCTTTTGATGCATAGGTGGATATGGTTCTGAAAATGTAAACTCTGTCGACCAGAGTCGACAAAGTGTTGCGCATACGTTATAATCTAATGAAATCACAAATGAGAGGCAAATATCTCTGCGAAAGTGGATACGAACAGAAGACTTTCAATCACCAAGTACTTTTTACACTGTTTGCCACCGACGACTAGGAAACAGATTTTGTCAAAAACCACCAAGATAAGAATTCTGAAAGAAGAAACAAACTGACTGACTGTGTGAGTTGTTGACTGTCGGATAGACAAACTGACTGAGATACTAACGTACTGACTGACTGACTGACTGACTAATTGACTGACTGACTGATTGACTGACTGACTGACTGACTGACTGACTGACTGACTGCCTTTTTGGCTGACTGAGACAGTGAGTTGGTGGCTGTCAGACAGGCAGGCTGCCTGATAGAATGATGGACTGAGTGAGACTGATAACTGACGACTGTCTGACAACTGACAGACTGTTGGAGCAAATCATTGACAGGTTTTTTAACCTCGTAGAGGATCTCACCACAAGAGCTTATTCAAAAGTCAAAACATGAACCTGAGGCAGAGATAATAAAATCGCCGATCTGTCAAGTGCATTACATTAAGCCTGACATTATCTCTTTTAAAACGATGCGTGTTTTTGCATTTTCTTATCCAAGAGAAGTAATAATCAATGTGTCTTTATTCTGATATGCCTCCCTTCCTCTTTTGCTTTCTCCTATTTATACTGCTGCCGGTTTACACGTGCACAGAGGTAGGGCTTCTGCATATTTATACTACATCATATATGCCGTTGCGTTAAGAGCCTACTTTACCAGTCCATAGAGGCGCTATATAAATGTCTTCTCATTAATGTACGCGCTTTCACCACGCCTTACAATTATGAAAGTTACAACATCATGGCTTTTGAACTGGTAAACAAGCCTTGCCCTACGGTGTTTTCACTGCTGCAGTTAGCCTCAACATGAAAGGGGTCCGTTTAGGCGTATACCCTATCCATCCATTGGTACAAGAACTCATCGAGTAGACAAACACGACATCGGTGTCAGCGTAATTAGTGCGTGATTTGATCCGCCGCTGTTTTCGTCGTAGCCGAGTGCGTGGAGTGGGTGTCAGTATAGGTAGGTGGTGGGTGTGTAGGTGGCTCAGTCTGTGGTGGGGCGCGCTGTCAGTCGACGGGTGGGTCTGTCTCTTGTGGTTCGATGGCTGAGGTTCCCGTTTGAATATAGAAGGCGGCTTGAAAATCGATCGCGCTGGATTGAGTAGGCGAGCGATATGCGGTCGAGCTCTAGGCTTAACTCTCAGTACAGCGTATTTTGCGTAGGCCTATCGTATTCGTATAGCTGCATACAGTGCGCCTACTAAGCTAGTAGGCCTAGGTCTATCTCTTTTCTGTTTAGCATCGTAGTTGCAATAGATTTAGTCTTTAAAACGTGCTGTAGGTCCTACTTGGCCGTAATTAATGACTGCAATCATGTGGCACGAAATCAGACCTTTGATCAGTCAGCAGTCATTAGGTCATGGAGCGCATTCCACGCTGTTGCATGCAAGTAAAGCAATATAAGCTAGGTAAATCAACTAATGGTCTGGGTCCCGACTGCCTCATCTATTGGGTGACGACAGTCAATCAGTCGGTCTGAGGCTTTCGGCTAGGCGAGCGATTTACCGCTTGAGCCAATTTTTGCTAGTAGAGCGCAAAGGAGAGCGATCCCCGATCGATCGCCTCGTATGGGAAGCATTACTGGTCGGTAGGTATACGATGCTGGGAAGAGTTTTTGTCGGTGAGTGTCATCTAATGTGGGCTCTCTTGGAAAATTTCTCAGCGTCCA